>JAODAL010012479.1:0-95245 GCA_025379985.1 Phyllomedusa bahiana | reverse complement strand
TTTAAAAGAACAAGGTGGTTCTTTGAAAACAAAATGGGGGCCCCCCAAAGTGAATCAGCTATTTAAAAGTTATGGTTTAAAAAGGTGGTTTTTGCCCAATAAAAAACACCAACTGTTACTAGAAAATATCTGTATCCTAATGTAAGTACAAGGTGGCTCTTTGAACAAAACTGGGCTGCACTAAAGTGAAATACAGCTATTTAAAAGTTATATGGATAAGAAAAGGTGGATTTGTCACCAATGAAATACACCAACAGTTACTAGAAAATTTCTGTATCCTAATGTAAGTACAAGGTGGCTCTTTGAACAAAACTGGGCTGCACCAAAGTGAAATACAGCTATTTAAAAGTTATACGGATAAGAAAAGGTGGTTTTTGCACCAATGAAATGCACCAGCAGTTACTAGAAAATTTCTGTATCCAAATTTAAGTACAAGGTGGCTCTTTGAACAAAACTGGGCTGCACTAAAGTGAAATACAGCTATTTAAAAGTTATACGGATAAGAAAAGGTGGTTTTTGCACCAATGAAATACACCAGCAGTTACTAGAAAATTTCTGTATCCAAATTTAAGTACAAGGTGGCTCTTTGAACAAAACTGGGCTCCACTAATGGGAAATACAGCTGTTTAAAAGTTATACGGACAACAAAAGGTGGTTTTTGCACCAATGAAATACACCAGCAGATACTAGAAAATTTCTGTAACCAAATTTAAGTACAAGGTGGCTCTTAGAAAAAAACTGGGATGCACAAAATAAAACGTACAATTTTACCTCAGGTGCGAGGTGTGCTGGCCAAAAAGTGGAAAAGAAATATGCCATTTCAATGCAGATTCAAAGCAGAGTCTGGGCTGCACAATATACACCCTCCTTTCCAAAGCCAGCCTGTCTGTCTGTCTTTATCTCACTGGACCATATAATCTGATCTTAGATAAAAATAAAGGCATTAAAAAGCACTGGAAAGGTTGCAACAAGGTTATTGATTAGTATGATTTGTTGCACTTTTGTTGTATGTATGCATTTGTATGTATATATGTATTGCTTTACAAGAATGATGCAACACAAGTATACCGTTTAACATGTTCATATTTGTTTTTTAAGACTTAAAACAATGAGCCTCATTCATCAGAACTAACAAAGACACTGGCCTTGTTGCCCATAGCAATTAATCAAAGCCCATGTTCAGACTGTCATTGGTCGCTATATGCAATAATGTCATTCTTGTCAGACAATTCTGATTAATGAGGCCCCTAATTTCTGTTTTAGAATGAAATTCAGATTCCTGTAGTTTACCAGTTATGCATTTCTAATCAAGATTATACAAGTTGGATACTGCCCGGTTCTTGATGTTCCTCAATCTTCTATTTATTGCAGAATTACAACAAAAGCTGCATGTATGATGGAATTACGGAGATATCCGCTGGATGAGCAGAATTGTACTCTTGAAATTGAGAGCTGTACGTATTACCTCTGCAGAAATAATTACAGAATATATTATTTGTATCAGCATGGGGATTTCAGAATAATATGCTACTTTGTAGCATTTTACTCTGTAAAGTGTTAATAAGATTTCTTTTGTTGTCCTGATTAGCCATTGCTCGGGTGCATATCAGCAACACGAGAACTAATGGTCACATTTTAATCACGTTCCATTTGAATAGAGAAAATAGTGAGATGCAATTTGCCTTCAATTTGTTTTAATATGCATGAGTGGCCATTCAGTAGTTCCCCTAGGGACCTTAGAAAACCCTCTTATTATCAATGCAAATTTGGCTTTGTAAAGAGTCTTTTGAAATATCGTGCGACAAGAATGAATGGTAAACCACTTATTTGAGTATTCTTTTAGAAACAAATTTACTCATTAAGTCAGTTTTTAGCTTCTCAGGACAACATACTGAGAGCTATAGTAAAGGAAGTTTCATGGATTGATAAATCTGGCCCTCGATGATCTTTACAGGTGCTTGATTATCAGAATTTGTGTAAGGTGTGTGGTAAGATTAGAATATTTTCACAGATACTTTAATGGTGCGTTCCCACATTGCAGTTGCTACATGTGGAAAATACTTGCCCACATGGGATGACCATGAAGTTTTAGGCCCTAACTATGTCACGTTTTTTTCTACTCTGCTAAGTACATATATATATAATTTTTATTATTTATTTATTTTTTTAAAGGATGAGAAATTGAACAATATGAGAGTCAATAACAAACGTATACAAGTATAAAGTCTTATATTTCTATACTGTTCATTTAACAGATACTTTTTTTTACATAATATATTGATATGTTAAATGGAAAGCAGAAACAGGATGTGAATGGGGATTTGTCAGCAAAATCCTGCATTATTTGGCCTCTGCATTTGGGCATGCTGTCATCCTCATGTGCCAGCCACAACATGGGAATACATTCTTTCAGCTATGGAATGTAATTGATCAGTATTTTATCACTGTAATTTTACTATAGCTTAAAATTGTGCTATAAGTCAATGACAATGAAAATGTTTAATATATTAAAGGGTAATACTGTGTATGGATATTGTCTTTATATGACATTTTATGTTAATATGAATGTGGTAGGAAAGTAGAAAATATATTTGTGCAAAAATTGAAGAAAAGTATTTACAACAGTGAAAAGCTATTGTGCATGTTACAGAGTTACATAGTTAGTATGGTTGAAAAAAGACACGTGTCCATCAAGTTCAACCAAGGGTGGGGGAAATGTGGGTGAAGGGAGAGCGACAAGGACTTTAAGCCCAGCCTCACCACTGGTTAATGCCCTGAAACTCACAAGGCAAGAACCAATCTGCTCCAGTGGAGACCCTATCTCTGACCCCAGAGCCTCCACCAGCAAGGATCCAAAATTTTACATAGCTACATACACATTAATATTCTTTAGTTCCAGGTAGGTACTTTTTTTTTTTCTTTACAAAATCTGCTATACATACTATATGTATTGTATATTGCTTAAAGGGGTTTTGCCACAATCTCATTTCATACCTCCTGCATTCAGCTCTTCAGCAATGTGTGCTCAGAAGGGGGCATGTGTGATTTGTTTGAATTGCAGATCATGTGACCCAGCAGGATGACATCACCAGGGCTTTCCTCTCTGCAGTCAAAGAAAGGTTTATTTATGTAAAGCATTGTGAGTAGCTGAGAGGTAAGGTTTTTGCCTCCAGGCACAAGGGTCTCTTTATCAATTCACAAACCTGATTGAGGTTTCTTTTTTATTTATTTGCACTGTTTGACTAATTACTAAGGAGTACAGAGGACGGGAGTAGAGTGACAGCACCTGGGGTTTGAACACTCAGTAGCTGCCTGAGAGGAGAGGTGATGTCTGAGCATGTGCGACCAGGACTGAGGAGCTCACAGCCCTGGTCGTATGCCCTGGAGATGAGCTGTAAACAATGGGTCACTAAAGGAGCAGCTAAAAAAAAAATGGTGCTGAATTTTTAATAATAATGAATGGTGAAAATGTTTGTTTTTTCATTTGCAAACTTCCCACGTCCATTTTACTTCGTGGCAAAACTCCTTTAATAGATTTAGTGAAGGGCACATTCTTTGTGTAAACTTGCCATAGCTCCATAGCTCTGTACCTGGATTCACACATGCAGCATTTCAAGCCATATACTAGAATGGAGACAAAGAAAGAAATCTTTCTTTTATACATTAACTTATTTTTAAATTTATATCAAGCCTTGGCTGAAAATATAATGCATCAAAAGCTCAATATGTGATTGCAAAAAAAAAAGGCCCATTTTATATTTACCAAACAAAAATAAATGTTATATTTAAAGGGGTGTTTTAATAGTAATAACTCAGTCTATTGAGAATGATTAAAAAAAGTAAATAATAAAAACATACCGTACTTTGTAAAATTGAGTTAACACAGCTGATTTGGATGGCGATTCAGTTCTGAATCCTCACTTAGTGAACTGAAGACTAAAAATCTGCCTCTGAAAACTTTACCAAATCCCCATCAGAAAATGGCAAATCCATGTCCAAAATTTGCACAAAATGGTGCAGATATCAGGTGTGGATTCCTGATTCAGCGTGAAAATTTCTGAAAATCAGCTGTGTCAACCAACTCTAAGGCTATGTTCACACGACTTAAAATGACGCCCCCCGCCTTGCCCCTGCGCCTGAGTACACGGCGTTATTTCGGGCGAAATACGTCCCACAATTATTGCGTGTGAACATAGCCTAAATCTGTCCATTCTAGCTTCATGGCTGGTCCTGGTGATTCATGCCAAAAATTTCACCATTTAGTCCTCACATAAGCCTGTAGCCAATCACAGGCCGCAGTAGTCACATGCAGTATATCCAGCTAGAGACTGCTGTGGCTTATGAATAGCTGCAGAGTCATTTGAAGAATTAATAGTGATTTCATCGGCAGGGATCACTGGGACGGCCACAGCCCTGAAACAAGCAGGTTTACAAGGTACATTTTTGTTTTCTTCTCTATTTTTAGTCATTACTGATGGACTGATTAGCAGTTATTATTTTCAAAATACCCCTTTAGCTGTAGCCTTTCATGTAACATTTAGCCTCCACATTATGTTTAGGCAGCGAAAAATGCATGGAAACTCATCATGAAAAACAAGCCATTAAAAAAATAATACTGTGCATGAAACCACTCTAGAACAAATGAGTTTTCCAGTAGCTTGTCAGCACCCACCTGGCACTAGCTATACCTTCTTTTTATATCAATCAATGACATGTAGCAACTCCCTAACCATGTCTCATTTTTAACCTGGTTAAATTGGTAACTAAGTGAAAACATACTATGCTATTTAATATGGCGTTAATTGTTCTCCATGTTCTCAGGCATTTTTACTTCATGTCACCCTATGTTACATAGTTACATAGTTTGAAAGGCCAAAAAAAGACAGACATCCATCCAGTTAAGCCTATTGTGCTGTAGTGTTGATCCAGAGGAAGGCAAAACCCCAATGAGGTCAAAACAATTGACCTCACTTTAGGGAAAAAATCCCTTCCTGACTCCAATCTGGCAATCAGAATAAATCCCTGGATCAACGACCCTTCTCCAGAATCCTAGTCACTATAACTTGTTATATTATTGCACTCTAGAAATACATTTAGGCCTTTTTGAACTCTGTTAGTAAATTCACCATGAAAGAAAAAAGTAAAACACAAGCGCGCCCTAGTGCAAAAAACTCACAACAACTTTATAGTATGTGTACATCATGTACATCAGCACACTCACCTTAGGTTGTTGTGCAAACTCAGAATGCACAACTCTCCATGTCACAAGGTGTCACGACACGTAAGACATAAACATAAGGCTGCAGGGTGTTCAATGAAGATAGGTACCCAAGGAATAAAAAAGTTAGGCTCAAACTAGACCAAATTACTACAAAGAGTACTGACACTCTTCAGTTACAAAAAAAAAACAAAAAACTTTTATTGTAAACTATTGTTTTACCTGAGGAAGTACCTATGTTATGTAACGCATAGTTTACAATAAGAGTTTTTAAAAAATTTCTAACTGAAGTGTGTCAGAGCTCTTTATTCACAGTAGCTTAGTCTAGTTTGAGTCTAACTGGACCCTGGGGAAAGAAGTTTTTATTCCTTTGGTATTTATCTTCAGGGAATTTACCACGACATGTTCTGCTGTCAGAGAGTTCGAGTATGTACCATTAATCACCACCCTTTGTTTTCTTCAATGAGCCAGTTACCCACTTGCGAACATTTTCACTCAGCACAAGAGTTCTCATAATACTTACCAACCTTTTATGTTTCACAGTATCAAATGCTTTAGAAAAATCCAGATGTATGACATTCAAACACTGACCAAGATCCTGTTTAGAACTAACCTCCTTGTAGAGACTGATGAAATCAGTTTGACAGGACTGATCCTTTATCAACCCATGCTGGATTGTAGTTATACATTTATTTACAGTGAGATACTCCAGTATTGCATCTCTAGAAGTATGGTCCCTATACTTAAATAAACATACATGTTTCTATATGTTCATATAGATTTGTATAAATGCGATCATTGACTGTTGTCATGCTGTATGTAATTAATCATAGTGACAGTTGTAGACATGGTTCCTAAAATATCACAAAGATGTTTCCTTCATTCTCTTCAATTATCTAGTAAACCACTTTATGCTTTGATAAGCTATAGACATTAATGGTTAGACAATGCTGTAAATTCCATTTTTCATGTTCATAGATGGCTACACCACAGACGACATTGAGTTTTACTGGAGAGGTGGAGATAAAGCTGTAACTGGGGTTGAGAGGATAGAGCTCCCTCAGTTTTCCATAATGGATCATAAGTTAGTGTCCAAGAATGTTGTATTTGCCACAGGTAAGTTCTGTTTCATTATTTATCCTTTTTCCATTTCTGTACAATTTATACTTTCATGTAAAATATTAAGCCTTTCTCACTGTCTGACTCATTTGTTTCTTTAACAGTGTGAGATTCTTTTGAAACCTTTTATGGTTAAAGTCCCATGAAATCTCAGTATTCCCAAAACAACAGGTTCTGTTACCAAATATGCTTAAACAGTAACTCATTTTAGTAAACCATCCTACGCAGTGCACAGGTTTTCTATTTGAGAAGAAACCTGCTGAATTCTAGTGCTTGGCTATTATCAAACAAAATACACTATAATTACAGAAAATCCACCCTTTACACAACAGTGAAGATTTGTACAATACTGACCCATCTGCTAAAGATGCTGAAAATTGCTGCCCTGTCCTTACTCTTCTGACTATAGAATGTCGGATAAATTTTAATTACATTTTTGACAATGACAGAGTATCCACCCCTATACTGTCTAATTCCATAAGCATAGTTTCCAGATAATAGTTATTTGTATCAAGCTCCTTGATACAAGGATAACCGTATGTAGCTGATAACTGTAAGTAGCTGGCACCAGTGACATATTATTTTTGCTTTATATGATTGTTTGATCAAATGATAAAATATTTTGTCCCTGTTTAAAGTTCACATGAGCAAACATTCAGTTTTAAGAACATTAGGTTTAGGGGCTGGGTGAGAGTCCTCTAGGCTTCAGGAATGAGGGGATTGAAATCATCTCAGCCAGATGGTGATATCACTTAAATGGGTTGTCCAGTATTTTAGGTACAGCTGCTAGTTACAAAAAAAAAATGAAAAGAATGGGACGTCACCGCTGCAGCTGCTGATTGGCTGACATCACCATTCAGAACATTTAGTTCCAAGCTGTGACGTCAGCCAATCAGCGGCTGCCGCAATAACTTTTCGTTCAAAAGAAGACTAGAAAATAACAGGACCATCTGAGAGTAAATATGGTGTGTCGCTGATACAAGGTGAGATGAGAGGTGATTGGAATTTTTTTTTTTTCAAACTGAAGCAGTTCTACTGAATTACTCCTTTATAAGGTGATCATTGAGTAGAAATATCAGCAGTTATTTTTACTGACTCCTTCATATGGTGGCCCTCACCATTATCCGGGCAAAGTATAAAAGGGGTAATAAGTCAGATGCTGGGATGTGGTAATATCTTTATACCAAACCAGTATTTTTTATTTTTTTTGAAAAGTACTGAATAAACATTGGAAAATGTTGGTTGTGAAATATATTATATGTACACTTTTTCTCTTTGAAGATGTTATAATGTAGTTCTACATATATTTGGTTTCACAACATTTTTCATTTTAACTGATGGCAAAATTCATTCATGCAGCAGTTTTACTATTGAGCATGGAAATAGTGGTACACGAGTTAAGACAGATACTTAACAATTACAACGGCCAATTTAAGGTAATGTCCCCTGGTTCCCAGGAATATGAATAATACATGACACTTGAAATTGTTGCATATAAATGTTGACAATGGTGCCAAAATGGACTGTAGTGGAAGTTATAACAGACACAACTTATTAAATATTAACTTCTGTCCATGTAAAAGAAAAAATGTCATTCAGAACTACATTATTTCTTTATAAATTATGGATTAAAAGCTGCATTTAACTATTGTCAGTTTTGAGAAACCTAAATGGTTAAACACTTACTTTGTACAATTATATCCCTTCCAACCCATTTTTTTTAGATAGTCAAAGTTTTTTAAAGTTTCAGTTCCCATCTCTTTAACTATCTTCATGGATTGCCTGATAACATTTAACGACTATATGGATTTTTTATCCTCTTTTTAGATTGGACTTTAAGTTCCATTTATATGCAGGGTAAAGTATTCTGCAATATATTCTACAGTAGCATGCTTCATACGTAGGTTTCCATATATAAAAATGTATAATGTGCAGAATATTGTTTGAGCAGCTAATCGTATACAAAAATGCATCATGTTGTACTTTTTTATACTATTAATAAAAAGCTTACCAATATAGGGCTGCCTGGCAGATACCAAAGAGGCACTCTTTTGGCATTAATTTTGCCTAAAGGGTTCCACTGATCTGTAAAGCATATGCGTAATGAGTATTTTCTGAGACTTGCTCTGAACATACCCACTGAGCATGGTGTGAAATTAATTACATAAAAACATGTTCCACAAAAATAGAAGAATGAGAATGGAGAACTTTTCGTAGTCCTAATCCTAAAAAGATTGCATCAACACATGCAAACCATATTTATGCATGCCAACCCAATATATGGCTAAAACACCACTGATTGCAGATAACACATTTAAAGGCATTGTCTGGTACTTATTTTAATAGCATATGGCTACCCTATGAAAATAAAAGTGTATACTCATCTCTCCTCTAATCTCGAATCCAGCGTTGCGCCATCCTCACCTGCTGCAGAATGGGGACATCACTACTGCAGCCGCTGATTGTCTGCCACGGTCGCATGCCCATTCCTGACTTCAATCTGGAGAACTTGCAGGACTGGTCAACACCTTGAAATATTTTTAATGTTCCTGCAACCATTATTGATCAATGTTTGCGATAGAGTTATCCTATTATCCTGGTGAGAGAGGCCCTGCTGTTGAGGAATACGGTTGCCATAAATTGGTATACTTGGTCTGTGACAATGTATAGGAAAGTGATACATGAATTCCAGGAGCCAAGTTCTCCCACCAGAACATTGTCGAGAGCATTACATTGCCACATTGCATTGGCTTGGTATCTCCCTATTATGCATTCGGGTGCCATCTCTTTCTCAAGTAAGTTATGTACATGCACCTGGTTGTCTAAATGATGTTAAAGAGAACATGAGTCAGCAGACCAGGCCACCTTCTTGGATAACATTTTCTATTCCATGGCCCCATTCTGATGTATCCATTTTAGGCCCTTACAGTGATAGGCAGGTGTCAATATGAGTACCCAGATTAATCTGCGGCTATGCAGCCATGCAGCCCAATACATGGTACTCTGTGCTGCACTTTTTGTACTGACTCTTTGCTTTAATATCCAGCACTAACCTGTGTCCCAACATCTGATGTACATTTACTTCATGATTTCAGGCCGGGTATATGGAGATGAGTTTGCTCCATACACAGCGGGTGCCATAACAGTTACAGATGAAACCCACTATCAGCAGCCAGGTTAAAAAATAGTTCTGATCCTGAATGTTTAACAACTAAGAAGCTACAAGCAGTGAATGCAGGACATCTAAACAGTTATAAAGGATGCAGGTCCCTTCCATCAACTAATCATCCTTCTCCAACAACACAATTAGCATGGAAGCCAGGGGCTTAATTGAAGGCATAGGCTTTCCATGTTTCTCTGCTAGCTACACCCTTTGGCAGGATGAAACAGAAGTGCAGTAATTGTACACTATCCTACATTATTATTGAAGTATACTGTATAAATGATCACTCTCTCCATTGTTTACGTACCTTAGGTGGACTAAAATATTGAGTAGAAAAAAATTATATTATTGTATTATATTGCAGTATAATCAAGTGTTCAGTATAATCATGGTGATTGCTGTGTATATATATATATTATAATATATTATATATATATATATATATATATTGTATATATATATTATATGTATATAAATAAATATTATAATTATATATATTGTAAGGTGGCAACAGCAGGAAGGGTTTACAATGGCGTATACATCCCGGCCAGGGTCCTTGCATGCACCTTCCGATGTCCCGACACATGCCCCCAAGGTAGGGAGCCTTGGGGGAATGAAAGGCCAAAATTAGATGGATGTCGACAGTACAGACTGTCGACATATGTTTAACATTTAAGGTTAGTATGGCTTCAGCCATTTCCTGGGTTGGCCTTTCATTGGGAGTGAGCATAGAGCAGGGTGGGTGCTCACTCCCCATGACTCCACTCCGGGGTTTACCTGGAGTATAAAAGTCAGCAGGTAAGCTGACTAGGGTGGTTACAACCCCTGGCTACCTTTAAGCCTTGGGTGGAGACCTGCTGGAAAACCAGCAGGGAACTTACAGACTATCCGTTAGCTGGTATCTGTTAGCTAGAGCCCAGACGGGCAGGCGTTTTGTTTTTGTTTGTGTTTGTGCATGCCTTGCACTTTGCATTTTCTTTTTGCTGCCAATAAAATACAGAAGCCCTGTATTTTTCACCTGGAATACGTCTCTGTCTCTGCCTGAAAACGTGAGTCACGATCCCAGAGCCGTTAAAGCTCACACATGGTGGAGGACGCATTGGGCAAAATAGAGGAAGTACTCTTCTGAGACAGAGAAAAAACATATGTCCTGGGTGCAAGCAGCTACCGCACGGTCAGCGGAGTCGCAGAAAATGGACGAGTTGGTGAAGCAGCTAATTCAAGCCAACGCTAACCTCCAGCTGATGGCGGCCAGCCAGCAGAAAGCGCACGAAGAGACCATCCGGGCGCAAGCTGAGACGAATCGCCTGCTAATTGAGACCCACCAAGCCACGGTGAAGGAACAACAGCAGGTAAACCACACGCTGCAGCAACAGCTACAGACCCTGGCTGCAAAGCCAGAAGTACCAACAAGCGCTCAGTGAACAGCCCGCCAGGTGGTGCAAAGTTCCCTGCGCAAAATGTCCGCGGATGATGACATCGAGGCTTACCTGGGGACCTTTGAGCGGATAGCAGAGAGAGAGCAGCTGCCGGCGGACCAGTGGGCGGATGTCCTGGCTCCCTTCCTAACGGGCGAACCGCAGAAGGCCTACTTCGACCTGCGTGTCCAAGACGCCAAGGACTACACCAAACTGCGGGGGGAGATCCTGGCCCGACTGGGGGTCACCCTGGCCGTACGGGCCCAGAGAGTGCAAGCCTGGGAGTTTGATCCTGCCAAGCCCGCCAGGTCACAAATGTACGACCTGTTCCACATTACCAACAAGTGGCTACAGCCGGAGACCCACACACCTGCCCAGGTGGTCGAGCGAGTGGTCTGTGACCGTTTTGTGCGGGCCCTTCCCATCAAGCTCCAGAGGTGCGTGGGGTACACCGACCCCAAAAGCGTGGACGAACTGGTCGCGGTTGTGGAATGGTACAGCACTACAGAGGAGTTCCTGCAAGTCCTACATACCCCGGGGAATCCGCAGACCTCCAACCGCGGTAAGACTGCTCCTGTCCCGAAAGGGGGGTCACGGGTATACGGAAGGGGGGAGAGGCCACCTACCCCAAAACGGGACCCTGTTTCTAAGGCCCGGGACCCCTTAGTCTGCTGGCGGTGCCAAGGACTGGGACATGTGGCGGCACGTTGCCCGGGCAGGGAGGAACCCATGGAATGTGGGTTGGGGAGGCGTACCTCCTGGTTTGCCCGGCCGTCATATTCCACTCGGGTCGCTGCTGGAAAGGACCGACGAGAGTGCCCTGTTACCATTAATGGACATTTGGTGCAGGCCCTCCTGGACTCGGGGAGCTTAGTGACCCTTGTGCAAGCCCGACTGGTGAGCCCAGAGCAACTACTCTCACGCCGGATAGGGGTAGTTTGTATCCATGGGGACACCAGGGACTACCCCACTGCCATACTGGCAATAGAGACTGCCTGTGGGGTCACCCAACATGAGGTGGCCGTGGTGACCAGTTTACCTCACAGCGCAGTTGTTGGCTGTGACTTTCCTCTGTTTTGGGATCTGTGGGGAAATAAAACTGGTAAAATGTATCATGATGTACCTGCTGTAAATGACGTGTGCCAAACAAGTGGCGATGTTGAATCTGTGCCTTTTCCCTTGTCGGTCCTGGCTGGAGATCCAGAGGAGACCCCCTCTGAGTTAGAACTCTCCTCCTTGCCAGTCTCGAGAGGGAATTTTGGCACAGAGCAAGTGAGGGACCCTAACCTGGGTAACGCTTGGAAAAGCGTAAAGGTCATTGATGGGAGACCACAGGAACCAGGGGAGGAGTTGGCCTACCCTCACTTCGTCGTACGGGACAATTTATTGTACCGGGTGAAAAAGACGCCAACAGAGGTGGTGGAGCAGTTGGTGGTACCCCGAACACATGTCCGTATGATCTTAGAACTGGCACATTCCCATGTTTTGGGGGGACACTTGGGGGCGGAGAAAACTAGGGAGCGGGTGGAGCGGAACTTCTACTGGCCCGGCATCTACAAGGCCGTGGAAGAGTTCTGTCAGTCCTGCCCGGAGTGTCAGGTCCATGCCCCTAGACCCCATTTCCGGAGTCCATTGGTTCCTCTCCCCATTATAGAGGTACCATTTGAGCGGATTGGCATGGATCTGGTCGGTCCCCTCCCTAAATCGGCTAGAGGGCACCAGCATATCCTGGTCGTACTAGATTACGCCACCCGCTACCCCGAGGCTGTACCCCTCAGAAACACCTCCTCTAAAGGGATAGCTAGGGAGTTGTTCCAGCTATTCACCCGTACCGGGATCCCCAAGGAGATCCTGACCGATCAGGGCACCCCGTTTATGTCCAAGGTAACCAAAGAGCTATGCCGCCTGCTAAAGATTGCCCACCTGCGCACCTCCGTGTACCATCCCCAGACCGATGGTCTGGTCGAGCGCTTTAATAAAACCTTAAAGGGCATGTTAAAAAAGGTGGTGGACAAGGATGGTAGGGATTGGGACCACCTGTTGCCCTATCTTATGTTCGCCATCCGGGAAGTCCCACAGGCATCCACGGGGTTCTCGCCATTCGAGCTGCTATATGGGAGACATCCCCGAGGGCTCCTGGATATAGCCAGAGAAACCTGGGAGCAAGAGGAAACCCCTTACAGAAGTGTCATAGAGCATATAGCTGATATGCAGGACAGGATCGCGGCAGTGATGCCTATTGTAAGGGAGAACATGCTACAGGCCCAGGAAGCCCAGGCCCGGGTTTACAACAGGACCGCAAGAGTCAGGTCTTTTCAGCCCGGGGACAGGGTGCTCGTACTTGTACCAACCGTAGAGAGCAAGTTTCTAGCCAAGTGGCAAGGCCCCTATGAGGGTGAGTGAGGTGAATTACAAGGTTTTCCAGCCAGGGAAAAGAAAACCCTTCCAATTTACCATATTAACCTCATCAAACCCTGGAAGGACCGAGAAAGCCTGTGGCTGCAAGGGGAGTCAGGGAAGTCCCAAACAAGGAGTTACCCCCCATCCGTATCGCGGAGTCCTTGTCAGAGGTCCAGAGACAGGAGGTCAGGGAGTTCCTACAGAGGAACCGAGGGGTCTTCTCTGAACTGCCTGGCCGAACAGATGTCATCCAACATGACATTGTCACCGAGCCTGGACAAAAGGTGCGGTTGAGACCCTACAGGGTACCGGAAGCCCAGAGGCAAGCCATATCAGAAGAGGTGAGGAAAATGCTAGCCCTGGGGGTAATAGAGAAGTCCCAAAGTGGGTGGTCCAGCCCCATCGTGATTATTCCTAAACCAGATGGTAGCTTGCGGTTTTGTAATGACTTCCGCAAGTTAAATGAAGTCTCCAAATTCGATGCCTACCCCATGCCAAGGGTCGACGAGCTGATCGAGAGGTTGGGACCAGGAGCTTATGACCACCTTAGACCTCACCAAAGGGTATTGGCAGGTTCCCCTCACAGATCAGGCCAAGGAGAAAACGGCATTTTCCACCCCAGAGGGACACTTCCAGTACGTGGTCCTTCCCTTTGGTTTGCATGGGGCCCCTGCGACCTTTCAGAGGTTAATGGACATCATCCTGCAGCCGCATAAAAACTACGCAGCCGCATACCTGGATGATGTGGTGATCTACAGCGCCGATTGGGATTCCCATCTGGCTAAAGTGCAAGCGGTCCTTGACGCGATAGGGGCCGCCGGTCTAACGGCCAACCCACAGAAGTGCGCGATAGGGCTAGAGGAGGCTCGCTACCTCGGGTATAATATCGGCCGAGGGGTCATAAAACCCCAGGTAGACAAGCTCGAAGCCATTCAGAATTGGCCTCAACCTGTGTCCAAGAAACAGGTTAGAGCCTTCCTGGGCATTGCAGGTTATTACAGGAGGTTTGTGCCAGGGTTTGCCACAATAGCTGCCCCTCTCACAGATCTCACCAAGGGAGCAAAATCCACCATAGTAAAGTGGAACCCAGAGGCCGAGCAAGCCTTCCAAAAGCTCAAGGAGGTTCTTTGTAAGAGGCCTGTATTGATCACCCCTAATTTTCGGGAGGAGTTCCTGGTGCAGACGGATGCCTCAGAAGTCGGCTTAGGGGCAGTCTTGTCCCAAAGGGTTAAGGGGGAAGAGCACCCCGTCGGGTACCTCAGCCGGAAGCTATCGGCAGCCGAAAAAAATTATTCAATTGTAGAGAGGGAATGTTTGGCCCTAAAGTGGGCAATCGAGTCGCTCAGGTATTACCTGGTCGGAAGGCAGTTTAGGGTGATCACGGATCACTCCCCGCTAAAGTGGATGGCCCAAAATAAAGGGAAGAATGCGAGGGTGACCCGGTGGTTCCTGGCCCTACAGGACTTTAAGTTCTGTGTAGAACACCGTCCAGGGTCCCAACAAGCAAACGCAGACGCGTTATCTAGAGTACATAGTTTCGGGGCACAAGGTGCTCCGCCCCACAGGTCTGAGCAGAGGGGGGGGGATATGTAAGGTGGCAACAGCAGGAAGGGTTTACAATGGCATATACATCCCGGCCAGGGTCCTTGCGTGCACCTTCCGATGTCCCGACACATGCCCCCAAGGTAAGGAGCCTTGGGGGAATGAAAGGCCAAAATTAGATATGTTTAACATTTAAGGTTAGTATGACTTCAGCCATTTCCTGGGTCAGCCTTTCATTGGGAGTGAGCATAGAGCATGGTGGGTGCTCACTCCCCATGACTCCACTCCGGATTTTACCTGGAGTATAAACGTCAGCCGGTAAGCTGACTAGGGTGGTTACAACCCCTGGCTACCTTTAAGCCTTGGGTGGAGACCTGCTGGAAAACCAGCAGGGAACTTACAGACTATCAGTTAGCTGGTCTCTGTTATCTAGAGCCCAGACGGGCAGGCGTTTTGTTTTTGTTTGTGTTTGTGCATGCCTTGCACTTTGCATTTTCTGTTTGCTGCTAATAAAATACAGAAGCCCTGTAATTTTTCACCTGGAATACGTCTCTGTCCTCTGCCTGAAAACGTGAGTCACGATCCCAGGGCCGTTAAAGCTCACAATATATATATATATAATATATATATATATAATATATATATATATATATATATATATATTAAAAAAAAAAAAACACACGCAACACCAAATTTTGCATTTTTTTGGTCAACTTAACTCAGAAAGGGTAAAACGTGATCAAAGCGGCATATGTGCATCAAAAGTGTTCTTATAATCTTCATAAGAAACTAAACACAAGAACATTGGGGTAATTGAATACTTTTTTACATCCCCTTAAGTAATTTGTTTTTAGTTTTTTCAGTACATCATATAGTATAATTAATGGCATTATTAAAAATTCAGCTATAGCTATGATGACTAACTTAATGTATCCAGCAATTCATGTAACAGAAGCTGTTCTGTAGGATCGTAAGACTAGCCTTCATTGCACACATGCATCAATGAATCTTGGGTGCCCATGACAGTTTTTCTTTCCTTGGACCTATTTTGTTGGTTGTATTCACTACATACTGGAAACAACCCACAAGACCTAAAATATCGGAGACGCTCTTACCCAGTTGATTAGCCATCACAATTTTGCCATTGTCCAATATACCCAGATCCTTAGACTAGCCCATATTCCCTCTTTTCTTCATGACTGTTTTCTTGCTGCCTCAGGTATCCCAGCCCTTGACAAGGGTAATCAATGGTATTTAGTAGCAGGGGTCATCAATGCTATTTACTTCACATGTCAGTGGTGTTAATACCGGACAGTTGATTTATGCCTGAGACACAAATTTGTGCATTGCTCTGTCGTCTATAATAATCGCATAGGAAAAGGTTGCGTGCCATGATCTCTGTTCAGTGCAAGGAAGTATCTGCTCTAACAGCTAATGCCACTGGACACAAAACTACACTCCTTGAAAAGAAGAAGCATCAATTTTGTCTATGTTTCTTTGTAGCAGTTTTACAATGTGCTGGAGGGAATCATACTGGGCTCTGAACATATGTCAAAGAGGCCTCAGTTGTTATGTAAGTTACATACATCATTGAGAAAAGCAAAACTATAGTAAGAGATAAATAGTGGCTGTGCAGATAGCATAATCTCTATTTATTTCCTAAAAAAGGACAGATGTAGCAAAACTGAGCATGTAACATTCTACTGTAAATGTGATATAACATTATCTGTGGTTCTGTTTAGGAGTGTTTGATTAAGAAAAAAAATTAGCTCTGCTAGTCAAGAGTGAAGCGTTTACCCAATAAAGTATAATTTATAAATTAACTTTCAACCATCTAATAAAACTTACTAACCAGATTAATGTAAAATCTAAATACCTATAATAGGTACATAAAACAGTACATTAAAACAGAATGATATTTTATGTTGTCATTTATTGAGCATCATCCGTTTTACTGCTTTTCTTAATGAGGAGGCAAAAAGAGATAGTATCGGCTCTCTAAAAAACTGAAGAGTTATCGTTGGAGCATTGTTTCCTTTTCAGGATAAATTGTTGATTGCAGTGGAACCTGGCAAACAGATGATGTGAGTTTCTAGGTTACATAACAGAGAAAGCGAGAGGATTACTATTGTATCATAATGACCTGAGGGAAAATAGAACCTTACCATTTTTTAGAGATGGCAATTAATCATGTGCTTCAATGGCTAGCTAAGGCCGGCAGTGCTAACCTTTTACAGCCATACATAGCAAGAAGCTATAACTACACTGAAATTGCTACATAAAAATGGTTCTCTACTATTTTCTATTCGTTGTGCTGAAGCATCATGGAGTTAAGACTGATTCAGGTCATGTTTCATATCATAAGCGATTATCGTTAATCATTATTTATCAAGTCAGTTAACGTAAATCTAATTCTTGTTGTTTCCTGACCAAATAACAAGGGTCAAATGTGAACATGTCTTAAAACAGATCCAGCTTGAGCTATAGCTTTTAAAAAGGCTATACTTGAAATAAAGTCGATATAATAAAATCTGCATCTGTCATAATATGGCACTTTACACAATGGAAGTTAGAAGATATCAATGAAGGACTAAACTAGCGAGTGCTAAAACCAGTTTGTGTCATCCGGCTGAAAATTACATTATCATGAGAAACCTATCTTTCAGCTTACTGACTGGCTGTGAGAAGAAGAGTGATGGCAGCAAACAATGCCTAAACCAAACGCTTTTTTTAGCTGCATGACAAATAATGTCCACCAGCACTGCTTTCCCCCAAAGTCTGATTCTCTATGCTGAATTTTTTTTATTTCTAATTACTAACTGGTTTAACCACTTCCAGACCAGTCCATTTAGCCCCATTTCTTACCAGGCATGTTTTTATTTTTTCTAGTACATGTAAAACTGAAAGCCATAGCACTTTCTTGCACCAGTGCTAATTTTTAGGCCTTTTTTTTATTATATGCAATTTTTATTTATTTTTTGTAGTGGTAAACAAGCGCCACTAAAATACGGTAAGTGTTATAATTGTTTCACGCTTCCATTACAGACATTTTTATATAGGGGATATATGTCAGGATACGTCTGTCCGGGCAGCCTTCCACCCATCTAATGCAACGACCTGCAGGGGTTAAGTCTGGCCTCGGACCACACCCGGGGAGAGGTGCTGCTCCTGAGCCAGGAGTGACAGCTCTCAGGACCAATTGGAGGGCCCAGATGCCGCATCAATCTGCTGCGGGGGCGGTGTCCGGGTAGACTTTTTAAACCTCCTCAGTTCCTCCAGGCTTTACCTGTCAAAGGTGTTCCCTTGTGTTTTCCCTGTTATTCTGATTTGCTGTTGTCTTCCTGTGCTTCTGACCTCGGCCCGTTTCTTGACCTCGCTTGTTGCCTCTGTTTCTGTACTGCACTCCTCACCGTGTTTGGACTCCGGCTTGTTTCTGACCATTCGTTTGCCTCACGGTTCTTGGCTTATTCGTTACCTCACCGTTGCCGACTCGGACTGTTTGACACATGGTTTTTCCCTGACGGCCCTGCACTTAGCAGCATAGGGACTGTCGTCCAGTTGGGGTCTGCCATCTAGGGCAGCACGCCAAGTAGGCAGGGACAGTGGGCTGGGTACAGTCAGGGCTCACTGCACCTCCTCCTTCGTGAAAATATAGCTTTAGGGTCATTAGTAGTGGGGCTAAGGATTATGATTTGATGGGGGGTTTTATTTTCAATTTTATTTATTTTTTAATTATTTTGTTTACACCTTGTGCCCCATAAGGAAAGAAAAAGACCTCTGGAGGCATTTTTATATAACCTTTTCGTCGGAAGTTTCCCTTGATACAATGACAGGGGAAATACAACCACCAGTACTGCAGAACTGATCTGGGTCTACTAAGATCCAGTAGCTCCTGTTGAGAAGTTAAAAAATAGAGTATTGTCTCCAGCACTGTATGTAGCAAAGCCAAAAACTCTTTGTTATAAATTCAGTCATGCAGCATAAAAATAATGAGCAGGCTAAAGGTTTACATTGTTCATAGCATGGTGGATCTAGTCCATAGAGGAAAATTTAAAAACAAGCTGACAGGCTAGACACACCCACAACCCAAAAGATCTCTGTATCAGTTAACCCTGTGTGTCTGCTAGTTGGAATATAAGTTCGATCACAATAATACCAAAGGTGAAAGGAGATTCAGGTTGCACTATTAGATGTTATCTTGTAAAAGCAATAAGAAATGCATCTTTAAATCTATGGCAAACGACAAACATATGTTGAAAAAACATGATGAATAAATGAGACCCATGAGAATCATCCAATGAGTATTTTTAAATACAATGGGCCACATGTGTGAAAACTGTTTAGGTCTAAGACTAAATACAAACAACAGAAATTGCAAAAACAAGCTCACCTTAGATCTTCTGGCTAGGCAAAGTATATGCTTGCTTGTTCAAGCTCCTCCGAAAGCGTCCGGATGTGCAGAGGCTCCACAGCTTTACACATAAACTTCCGGTTGATGCGCTCGTACTTCGCTCAGCTGAGCTACTAACGTGTGCAGGAAACAACCCAACTCCGGGGCTTCTGGGTGAGCAATCTTTATTTGTGCTTCAAAGCAGCGGTACAAAACATGTTAAAAAGGCTGGAAACAGCCGACGCATTTCGGGCTACTTGCGCCCCTGTTCACAGCTCGGCTGTTTCCAGCCTTTTTACATGTTTTGTACCGCTGCTTTGAAGCACAAATAAATATTGCTCAGCCAGAAGCACCAGAGTTGGGTTGTTTCCTGCACAGGTTAGTAGCTCAGCTGAACGAAGTACGAGCGCATCAACTGGAAGTTCATAGGTCTAAGACTGTCTTTGTTACCCAGAGCAACCAGAGCTCCCCTTTCATTTCATATAGTGCTCTAAAAAATGAAAGGGGAGCTCTGATTTGTTTCTATGGGCAACTAAGAAAGTCTTAGACCTAGACAGTTTTCATACATGTCCCCCAATATTTTAATAAAAATACATTAGGCCATTTCCATAATTAAGACCCAATGGATGTCTTGTACCAAGTTGTAAAATCCAAAAGGCCTCACGATTCAGAAGCTTGTGCTTCCAATTGGGACTTCTTGGCGGTTTCTTAACCTGTTCTATGCCATAAACAGTAAAAAATGTAAGATCCAATTGGTGCTTTTCTATTAAGTGGTTGGTCACACCGGAGACATTAGTGTATTTGCCTCTAATTGCGGTGAGGTGTTCTGCATTCTCGTTTTGACCTTGTGGGTAGTGCAACCGACATAAGTGAGTTGGCAGTGGGTGCAATGTATGGCATAGATGATATGTAGGTTGTATTGCAGTTCATAAAACTGTGTACATTAAAGGTATGGGTGTTATCCTTATTTGTGAAATCTAATCTTTCAGAATCTAATGAGCAAACGCACCTATTGCCCCCACAGAGAAATCATCCTTTTTGAAACAGACACATTATATTTAGACTGGCATCTTTATACATACTATGGGAAAGAATGTCCCCCAATGTTTTGTTTCGTCTTGGTACACCTACAACACCCCCATCTAGAATTTGGGCTGAAATCTCATCCTGGTGCAATAATGGGAGGTATTTGTAAAAAAAAAAAATGTATTTGTTTGTAATTGTTGTTAAATTTTGTAGAAAACACTAACTTCTTATTTTTTTAGGATGAGATCTTTTTTTCTTTTCCTTTGAATTCAACCATTCAA
This sequence comes from Phyllomedusa bahiana, assembly GCA_025379985.1. NCBI lineage: Eukaryota > Metazoa > Chordata > Amphibia > Anura > Hylidae > Phyllomedusa > Phyllomedusa bahiana. Next base: position 74,688 of record JAODAL010012479.1, on the reverse strand, counting down.
CTTGCTATGTGGTAGATACAATATTATCTGCTCTTTTGAGCATCCACTCAGGATAACCTCTGTCCTTAAACCGCTGATTAATGTTGGAAATAGATATCAAATACAAAGTCTCATTGGTACAGGCTCTTTTTGCCCTTATATACTCTCCTGTGGGTATGGCTTTGATAGTGCTAAGTGGATGATAGCTGTCTGCTCTCAAAACCGTACTACCTGATAAAGGTTTACGGTGTAAGCAAGTCTCTACTTGTTGAGAGAGGAGATTGCCTGTCAGTGTCAAATCAAGGAATAGTATAGAATAACGATTCAGATTGCATGTAAAGGTCAGAATTAAATGATTGTCGTTGATATAGGTTAAAAACTCCTTTATTATAGATGACTTTGTTGTGGTGTTCCACACCATCAGCAGGTCGTCTATATATATTCCATACCACACTATGGAGTCAAGGAAAGGATTGCTACAATTGTAAATGAAAACTTCTTCCCAGAATGTAATAGCTTTTATAGATGGTGCCGGATTATACTTTTTTGCTATTCATTTAAACACAAATTTTGTAAGAATTATTCTGTTTATGTTTATGCCAAGGACAAAGTGCAAACACATACTCGTTTTATTTTATTTTCAGAGTGTATCATTAATTATACCTTAATATTAATGTTTCATCTATTGTCTGAAAAGATCAATTTGGGTTAAAAATGAACAGAGTGTAAGTTTCTTGATTTGCCTACCTGCATATTTATCATAAAGGAACCCATATTTTGACCATTTGAGACATACTAAAATAATAATCTATTTCTAATCTCTCAATGGGAATTTTCTGGGACTGCCTTATCTCCTATAGAGATCAATGAGCCTTTATTTATACAGTACATGGTACAGAATGACAAGACTCAGTGGGATCAGCTAAATCCTTTTTATAAAAAGAAACATTAATAAGGTTTGGTAATTCCCTGACAAACTATAGTTTAACAATATATTTTAGTTTTACAAACGGTTTTAAAAATGTATTACCATCAACTTTTAATAGTCATAGCAACATTTGTAAGGCTAAGAAAAAGACATAAGTCAACTCCGTAAAGCCTACTATACTGCAGTATTGGTCCTGGGAAAGGCAAAAGTCCCAATAAGGTACATAAAATCAGATTTTTGTCATTTTATGGAAAAAGTAATTTCCAATTCTAGATATGGGAATCAGAATAGATAAAAAATTCTTCTCCAGAAATCTACTTGTTATAGCTAATTATTATTTTATTATAGTTGCATATTATTATTGCTGAAAAACATCCACACTCATTTTAAACTCTCAATGAGTTCATCAGGACAGGTTCCTTTGGCAGAGAGTTTCATAGTCTCACTGCACTTAAAGTAAAGAATCCCTTTTTTTTCCTCTGGAAGTAGAGGATGTCCCTTGTTATGGATACAGTCTTAGGTATAAATTTCTGAATTGTCTCTTATGTGAATACAGTGGAATTTTTTTTTAATTAATTCACATTTTTCTAATCACCATCCATGATTCCTTCTTCATTTATTTTTAAAGGGACAGCACTTTCAAGTTTATCTTTTTACTCTTTATTTAAATGACAAACTTTCTTTTATTTGTAGTTTTTATATAACTTCTTCACTGCCTTCCTGTAAAGAAGCATTAAATAGCTACAAAGAAAAAAACACATTTTTGGAATAAATTAGGAGTACATGTATAAAAGCAATAACTTCAAATATAATCTTGCAAAAAGTCATGTAATTTATAGATAAAAATGTCCATTATTTTTAAGCAATTTTCAACTTTTAAATAGTGCTTAAATTGCCAAGTATGTGTTCAAATATAACCAGAGAATTTATAAAATTGCTGTATCAAGTTAAAATATCCTTAAGTTGCTTTGAGGCTGACTGGTGGATTTTAGTCATGCTTATTGCACATTTTTCTTTGGGCAAATGTTTGAAAAAGTCGCATCCCTTGAAGAAATGCAATATTTCCTTGAGAGGAAGCAATGGCAGAACTGTAATGAAATGGCTTATGCACAAATTTATCATTTTCCTAAGTGCTGTTAACTTGAAAAATGCTGAAAGAGAAGTTGGTATGACAGGCGTTCTTTGTAGAGAAGTAACTCACATCCTTGTCCTGGAATACTTGTTTACAGATATAATTTAAATACACATTTATAAACAACAGATTCTGCTTTCTCATATTTCAACATAGGTACCGTACTTGCTAAAGCTTCATTTTTCCTTTTCTCTTCAGGATCCTATCCCAGACTATCTCTGAGCTTCAAGTTAAAAAGAAATATTGGATACTTTATACTTCAAACCTACATGCCATCAATTTTAATTACTATATTGTCCTGGGTGTCTTTTTGGATCAACTATGATGCATCTGCAGCCAGAGTCGCCCTTGGTATGATATAATTTCTAAAAAAAAGCATTTTGTGTTCCTGTGCTTCCATTGTTCCATTAAGCTCAAGAAAAAAGAGCCAGGTCATTTATTGGATGTCGCGTTCAAGTCACATTCGACACAATAAGCCTTGCAATGTGACTAGGAGTTGAAGCTAGATACCCCTTTATAGACAGATATTTCAAGGGTTTGCCCCTTATAGGTGCAGAGCAGAGTACTGGCTGGCTGGGTGAGAGAGTTAAAACTGTAATACAAAAGCTAAGGGCTTGGTAGATTCAGAGGATGTGGAGAAAAAATCAATCTGGAGGATGGGGGCTATTTTAAATTTGTTATGATAGTCCTAGTGTTCCATCCTAAAGCTAACTTTTAATATCCTTGTAATTTACTTCAGGACTGCTATATACTATTCATAAAGGCTTATTAAAAACTGAAACATTTATTGGAAAAGGCCTCTTTATAATGCAGAGTGCATAACACATTCACAATCCAAGTTAGGCACACTATATTTTTTTCCTCAAATAACAGCAGTTTATATGAATCTGTAAAAAGTAAAAACATTAATTTCTTTGAATTGTGAACCATTTTGGTATTTTTATATGATACACCAGTTCAGGTTCAATTGTGAGCAAGAATAATTTGCATACTTGAAACGTCTAGTCAAGTCTGTTTTTTTCTTACAGAACTAAGGACAAATTCACATGCTGTGTTTTTTTGGCGTATATTGTGGAAGGAAACTGCTGGCGCACTGTTCTATAGATGGCACGGCCATTTTAATTCACCTTGATGCAAAACTGCCACACAAAGTTTGGCGCAATACACCCTATGCACCAAAATGTTTGATGCTTAACACTTTCATTCATACTGTCGTATTATACACTCCTCTACATCTATTTCAAACTGGTGTCTCGGCGCCAAGTTAGAAAAAATAAATGTGTAGTGCGCTGTAAAAGAGAAAACAGAGGACAGGTGCACCTCGCGTAACACTGTGAGGTTAAACAGCAGTAATAGGGAGGGTAATGAAAACCGCTCACCTTTTGTAGTTGTTCAGGATGGTACAACTCATGTAGATGGCATCAACAGATAGGTGGCAAGCAGCCTGGTTCCATAAACGTCTCAGGGAATCCACCGCACTTCAAATGGTTCGCTGGGTATATAGTAACCTTCTTTCATCTGCATGTATGGGATGAGGTATGACCTATCCTCATTGCAGACCTATCCTCATTGCACCTGAGGAAGCGCCGCATGTGCCAGTGCATAACGCGTAGTTCTTTTGTTCTTTTGCAATGCTATACTATCTGAATGTCAGCAATCCCAGCAAGTGGCATTGTCATGTTACTGCTATTTATAATAATTCATATAATTTGAGATTATAATTTGCAATGTCCTTTTTGAAGGAAAGGTTTATATTGGTATAAACCAGATTACTATAGGATAGATACAACATAATCAAGAGCAGCTTTAAAAAAGAAATAGCACCTTATATAAACTGTGTACTCACCATGATTTTTTATTGCTTGCTGTGACAAGTAACAGGAGGCCAGAATGTATTTTGAAGCTGAGATATAATAGCTTGGAGGAAATGGCGCACATAAGAAAGACTAATGTCTGAATAGTTACAGAATATACTACAATGTCCTAGAGATGTTTCATTCTTAAGTTTTTTTTGCACATTTCAGTTTCGGTGCAAGTTTTGATTTTTTTTTTGGGATCTATAAATCTATTGAATGAAAGAAGAGGCCCCCTGTCAGAAAAGGAGTAGTTTATGGGTCCCTTGTGCATCAACATCTGATTTGTCAAGGTCTTTATGTGCTATTCCCTTTCTGAGTAGATGGCAAGTACTTGAGCAAAATTCCCTTCTTCAGAGGGAACCCAGCACCAAGGGAAAACACATACTACTTTTTTGTCCTGGGTGGCAGGACCTAGCAACATATAGAAGTTAAGGGATCCATGATTTTATCTTTAACACAAACATTTTAAGTACACTATTGATCTGTATGCCTAATTCTCTTGCCTGTTGTATGCAGGCTTGGTAGCAGGGGACACCACTGGTATTTCCATTGGCATCACAAGACCTGGGGCTGCTTTTCAGAGAGATAGGCAAAAAGCAAGAGCCATGTGCAGCATGTGAAATGATGTACAACAGCTGTAGGGTGGGTCCTAATAATCAACTTCACTGGTGGGCCCCATTAATCAGCTCCACTGGTGGACCCCAGGTACCCCAGTCTGATACTGATTGTATATCTGGCACTGTTTTGCCCCTGCTCAAATCACCTGGAATCAAAAACTGTACTTTGTACCTTGTGTATACAATGCCTTATATTATTTCCCTCTAACCAACTGCAGAAGCTGTGATATTTTAATGTAAGATCCCTGCTCTGTTTAACAGATGTATAAGAGGTTAATTAAATGGAATCATTTTTCATTTACAATTAACTATTTCAGAACATGATTGTGGCAGTGAATCACCAGAAAAAATACACCTCATGGTCATCGATCATCTTTTGTTACAACTTTTATTTAAAATTCCTACAAACAATGATGACACATTTCTAGGCAGCAAATATTCAATTAAAAGGGCTATTCTCACCATATCGATTAGCTTTAAACATGTATCTCACTATAGTTGCTCAGCACACTTGTTCAGAAAAAGAAAATGCTACCAGGGTTAGGCAAATAGGATATTCCAATCCACATTAATATAATTATTTTAATTACCCGCACAAAAATCAAGAATATCAGAAACATTTCTTGATGCAAAAATTTTTATTATTATTTAATTTATTCTTCAAGCAAAATTCATGAGCAAGTGTCAAGCGACTTTTTATTGTTAACATTCTCAGTCTAATTGACCTTCTTCAGACATGTTGGCTATTATGTAGTCATATATAAGCACCTCGGGTAGGATCTAATTGACACCATCTGTTGGCATGTAGAGATATAAAGAAGACTGGCCATGCTCGGTATAAGCCCAAAGAGACTGCCGCAGCTTTAAACATAAACGTAAGAATAAATAAAGCTTATTACCAAATACATTGCCATTTTGATTTTGCTTCATTTAAGAGTTAGAGCTGTTCTTGTCTCCTGCTGTTTACAAAAGGTTTCCTAGATTACAGACCACCTCTCTCTGCTCTAGCAGTCCTGGCCAGGAGGGTGACATAACTCCCTGCTGTACAGGGGTGTAACTAGAGAAGTCATGGCCCTTAGCAGACTTTTGGATGAGGCCCTCCTCCCACCTCTCCGACCATGAACATTTACTGAGACCTCTTAATAAGTCATGCAGTTATTAGATAATACAAGGAGCGAATACCTCACCATAGATATCACCATCATACAGCTACCGAACAAATCCCACTATACCAAGAGCAACATTACCAAACATTACCAATAATGGCTTGTTCACACGGAGTTTTCACTCCGTGTTAACTACACTGTCTAGATTCGTCTCGGGGACCGACAGGATGGACCCAGAGACAGATCTAAACCATTAGCAGTGACTTTATCACTGCGGGCTATGAGGAAGACGCAGCGTCGTTCACATGAGAGATCGTCGCTGCGTGTTTCCATAGTGCAGCTCGGGTCCGTTTTTGAAAGAATTGAAATGCAGTTCTTTCAAAGACTTACCTGAGTTGCGCTATTACACCATACAGTGACCATATATTGGTAGCTACCAGTGTACACAGGCTCTGCGGATATTTAAGTGACTACAGTGCAGTTACATCTAGGGACTCACCAGAGACATCCTCTTTGACTGGAATTTTTCTCTTTCTTCTCCATACTGTCCAGACCGCCATGATGATTTCTCCCCGCCACGACTCTTCCCTTCAAATTTACCACACTAACATCTTAGAATTTAATTTTTTTAGCACTTTCCTTCCTTTGGCCACCTCTGTACAAACTCCACATGGGGTGATAGGTGGGGAGATTATGGGGTGAATAGTTGCAGATGGAAAGAGACCCTTGGTTTACTTATGTTTTTTATTTTAATGCATTTTTAACTATGCTATTTATTGTAATACATTCTCATTTTATTCAGGTATAACTACTGTACTGACTATGACAACTATCAACACTCATCTCCGAGAGACATTGCCTAAAATTCCTTACGTTAAGGCCATTGACATGTACTTGATGGGATGCTTTGCATTTGTGTTTTTGGCCTTGCTTGAGTATGCCTTTGTCAATTACATATTTTTCGGAAGAGGCCCACAAATGCAAAAGAAGCTAGCAGAGAAGACCGCAAAGGCAAATAATGACCGCTCAAAATTCGAAAGCAACCGGGTAAGGTTCTTTTAATTGGATTTATATTAAAATAAATGGTTGATAGCTGGGAGTAAGCCTCAGAAACAATGTTTTTAATTATTGTTATAAGAAAACGTTACATATATGTTCAATCTCTCACTGCTTCAGTGCAAATGTTCTAATGATCCCCAACAGTCTTTGTTTATTTTCCTGAAGTGATGACGTGACATCCATCTGTGTGGCCATTGCAGCCAATGACTGACCGTGTTGCTGCAATGTACAGTACATAAATGTGGAAGCCATGATTGGCTAAAGTGATCTAGTCAATGTCACTCCAGGAAAATAAATAAAGATTGGCAGAGATCACTTGAGCAGTGGGGAAATTAATAGGTGAGTTCTGTTTTGATTTTTTTTTTACAAATGTAAACAAGTTTAAAAAGTAAAAATCGATAAAAATACTATGAAATAGTTACACAAGTAAAAATGGGGTGTTAGATTAAGAAATGCTATTATTCTTTTTTTTACTACATATTAGTTAAAATAGTAAAACATTTTAATAACTCCTAATGGTAAATTAAACACCTTTGTTTCCAAGACAATGTCTTTTGGGTTAAAATTTTGTGTTTTTGGCTTTTCAGTCGACTTATACTTGATTAACACCAAAAGCTTTTTCTTTGCTATTAAGAAACATTGTGATCAGTCTGAGTCTCATAGAAATATAAAAGATCAGTCACAATCAGTCTTTCAAACTAAAAAAAATCAAAAATATGTGTGACCCCTTAGGCTCTATTCCATTATAGTTAGGCTTCATTGCATTAGGTTTATAAGAAAAGTATAAGAATGTGAGACATTTTTTATTACTGTAAAATAAAAAACGAATGCTGGGGTCCAGGGTTCAAATCCGACCGATGACAACATTTGCAAGGATGTTCTCCCGATGTCTGCATGGGTTTTCTGTAAGTACTTGGAAATCTCCCACACTCAGATTGGTTAATCAGGAATTTAGTTTGGAATGGATACAGGGCCCAATGTGAGTGATGAGAATCTCGGTACAGTGCTGCGAAATGTGTCACGTCACTTGTTTAAACAGAGCCTTAGAACTCTAAGGAGTCTTTTAAGTAGATATAGTCTGCAGGTATAGCATATCGTTATGTCAGAGAGTAAAACTCTTATATACTCAGGAACCCTTCATTTATAATGCTGCAATCAGCAGATGCAACAACCATGTTCTTATAATATGTCTGTACTGAATCATACATTTTACTGTCATCTTTGTGAATAGGAGTGGGATAAAATCTAATAGAGTCTTAAATCTAAAAACTTTGTATGTATTCATATATCATATGAAATCTCTTTAAAGGCTCTTTTTTAAATATACATGTCCTGTAATAAATCTGTACATATACATTTTGCAGCAGTAAACAAAATTACCACTTCAGTGGAATTCCAATTTAGCCAATACAGTCAATGTTCTCACGCAGTTGGCCATGTGTGCCTGGTTCCATCATTTAATAATAATATTGTTGAAACATTTATTTAATCAGTTCCGGTCTGATAAGAAGAGGGAATAGTGGATACTTTACGCCTGGCATATTCAGGTCTGGCAATTTTTGTCAGCATTGTAAACTCAGCAGCTAAACACAGAATCTGAATGGCATGCTCAGTGAACAGAAATAAACGGTGAATAATAATTATGCCTGCTTGTCTGATCATTATGATTTCCTCCAAATAGCTCAAAAAGCAATAAACACAGGTACACAAAATATACATCTTTATATTAAAAAAATTACAAAATGAAAGCGGTACCTATACTACAACATTAAAGGGGTTTTCTCACTACAGTGATTCACTTTTAACATGTAGGGAAATGTAAATGAAGACTATTATAAAATACTTTGCGGTTTTGATTTTGCTTTGGTCAGGAGATAAGAAAGATTTCATCTCCAGTAGAGTTCACAAATTTCTTTGGTTACTGACCACCTCTCTCTCCTCTGTCTATTATCTGATTGCTTTAAGTTGCCATCATCAGTTAGCTCAACCATGGTGAGTAACTCCCTCGAGAGTGTTATGTCTAGCAACAGATTTTGTTTATCTACAGTATCTCACAAAAGTGAGTACACCCCTCACATTTTTGTAAATATTAAATCTTTTCATGGGAAAACACTGAAGATATGACACTTTGATACAATGTAAAGTAGTCATTTTACAGCTTGTCCATACCTCTGGCAACAAAAGTGAGTACACCCTTAAGTAAGAATGGAAAAATTGTGCCCAAAGTATCAATATTTTGTGTGACCACCATTATTTTAAGGCACCGCCTTAACTCTCTTGGGCATGAAGATCACTAGAGCTTCCGAGGCTGCTACTGGAGTCCTCTTCCACTCTTTCATAACGACATCACAGAGCTGGTGGATGTTAGACCTTGTGCTCCTCCACCTTCCGTTTGAGGATGCCCCACAGATGCTCAATAGGGTTTAGGTCTGGAGAAATGCTTTACCCTCTATAGAGTCCAGCACCTTTACCCTCATTTTCTTTATCCACACAGTGGTCATCTTGGAGGTGTGTCTGGGATTGTTATTATTTTGGAAAACTGCCCTGCAGCCCAGTTTCAAAGGGGATTGGATCATGCTCTGTTTCAGTATATCACAGTACATGTTGGCATTCATGGTTCCCTCAATGAACTGTAGCTCCCCACAGTTGGCAGCACTCATGCAGCTCTAAACCATGACACTCCCACCACCATGCTTGACTGTAGGCAAGACACACTTGTCTTTGTACTCCTCACCTGGTTACTGCCACACACACTTGACACCATCTGAACCATATAAGATTATCTTGGTCTCATCAGACCACAAGTCATGATTCCAGTAAACCATGTCCTTAATCTGCTTGTCCTCAGAAAACTGTTTGCAGGCTTTCTTGTGCTTCATCTTTAGAAGAGGCTTCGTTCTGGGGCGACAGACATGCAGACCAATATGATGCAGTGTGCAGCACATGGTCTGGACACTGACAGGCTGATCTCCCATCCTTTTAATCTCTGCAGAAATGCAGAGATTGTCTATTTTGAAAAGACAATCTCTAGATATGATGCTTCGCATGTGCATTCAACCTCTTTGGTCGACCATGGCGGGGTCTATTCTAAATGGAACCTGTCTTGTTGGCCACTGGCTGCAGCTTAGATTCAGGGTGTTGGCAATCTTCTTATAGCCAAAGCAATCTTTATGTAGAGTAACAATTCCTTTTTTCAGATTGTCAGAAAGTTCTGTGTCATGAGGTGCCATGTTGAACTTTCATTGACCAGTATGAGAGAGTATGAGAGTGATGACAACAAATTGAACACACCTACTCCCCATTCACACCTGCAACCTTGTAACGCTAATGAGTCACGTGACACAGTGGAGGTAAAATGAAAAAATAGGCACTCACTTTTGTTGCCATTGGGTTAAACATTGATGGCTGTGTGAGTTATTTTGCAGGCACACCAAATTTACACTGTTATACAAGCTGTGTACTGACTTTACATTGTATCAGTCATATTTTTTAGTGTTGTTTCATGAAAATATACAATTACAAAAATAGGAGGGGAGTACTCACTTTTATGAGAAACTGTAAGTAAATAACAAGCTTTCACCCTTTAGTCCTCTGTAGCTTTTCGTACAATCTTCTACACTCGTTTCACTGTAACAGGAATAGTTGGGAACAGCAGAGGTGATATGTTAATCACTGCTATAGACCCACCCACAGGCTTACCAGGAAGTGTGAGTCTAAAGATGGCTGTGGCTCTGTGAAACAGCATGGTGAGAAAACCCCCTTTAAGAGATGCTTGTATTAAGATATTGGTGAGTTTACAAAGTAAAAAATCCATTCAACAATACATGCCAGACATAGACCGAGGATATACAGTTAAAACCAGAAGTTTACATACACTATATATAAATACATATGTGCATGTTTTTCTCACTATCTGACATGAAATCAGAATAAACCTTACATGTCTTAGTTCAGTTAGAATTAGAAAAATTATATTTGAAAAATGTCAGATAGAGAGAATTTTTAAGGCATTTTTATTACTTTCTGCAAAGTCAAAAATGTACATCAATTTAATTAGTTTTTGGTAGCATTGCTCTTAAACTGTATGACTTGGGTCAAACACTTTGGCTATCCTTCCACAAGCTTCTAACAATAGTTGGTAGGAATTTTGGCCCATTCCTCTTGACAGAACTGGTGTAACTGAGCCATGTTTGTAGGTCGCCTTGCTCGCACCTGCTTTTTAAATAAATTTTCAATAGGATTGCGATCAGAGTTTTGTGTTTGCCACTCCAAAACATTGACTTGGTTATCCTTAGGCCACTTTGTAACCAGTTTGACAGTATGCTTCGGGTCATTGTCCATTTGGAAGAATCATTTCCGCCCAAGCTTTAGCTTCCTGGCTGATGTCTTCAGATGTTGCCTCAGTATTGTCATATCATCTGCCATCTATTTTGTGAAGTGCACCAGTCCTTCCTGCAGCAAAACAACCTCACAATATTATGCTGACATCCCCATGTTTCACAGTTGGGATGGTGTTCTTAGACTTCCAAGCTTCTCCCTTTCTCGTCCAAACATAACGATGGTCATTATGGCCAAACTGTTCAATGTTAGTTTCGTCAGACCACAGTACATATCTCCAAAAATATAGATCTTTGTTCCTGTGGTATTTGTGAACATGAATCTGGCTTTTATAGGTTTTATATGTAATGGCTTCTTCCTGGCAGAGTGGCCTTTCAGCCCATGTTGATACAGTACTTATTTCACTGTGGATAATGACAATCGGTTTCCGCCAATATCTTCACAAGGTCTTTTGCTTTTGTTCTTGGGTTGGTATGGACATGATATGGCCAAAGCATATTCATCTCTGAGACACAGAACCTGTCTCCTTCCTGAGTGGTATGATGGCTGTACATTCCCATCTTGTTTGTACTTGCGTATAATTGTTTGTTCAGATGAACGATGCACCTTCAGGGATCTGGAAATTGCACCCAAGGATGATCCAGACTTGTGCAAGTCCACAATTTTCCTGATATCTTGTCTGATTTCTTTAGACTTTCCCATGATGTTACACACAGAAGCATTGTGTTTATGGTTTGTATTAAAATGTATCCACAGTTGTGTCTCTTATTAACTCAGATGTTGCCAATAAACCTATCAGTGTATGTAAACTTCTGGTTTCAACTGTACGTGTTAGCAACTTTAATAATGCATTCTCAATACTGTTATTTAATGTATAGGGAATTTTTATTGTAGGTTGCTAGCTACTGAGAACACTAATGAATAAATCTTATAAATGGAATATTAATGAATCATCTCCTGTGCTGTTCTTCTGTTATTACTCTTATTACTATAAAGTAAAATGAGTGTTACCATACCAAGTGTCAAAGGGGTGTGACTGTCAGCACTAATTGGACAATGTCAGACTGTGCAGGGACATACTCTTAATTGGTAACAGCCATTTGACTATTTAGTAATATATTTCTAGGTGGAATAACAGAAGAACCAAACAATATAAAGATCTAAGGAAAGATGCTCTGGCACTGTTATTTCACAGAGGATACAATTATTTACTAAAACAGACATATTAGGAGAGACCACAGGTCCTTTTTAACTTACTGACAAGCATAGTCCCAACCTCTTGATCTTGGAAAAACACTTAAACAAATGCTCAATATCTCCAAGGACCTTCTCAATGTGCTGCTATAAAGGATGAACATTAGCCATGAAACATAAGAGAGCTGGAGACCAACACTCATGTCCACAAGATTTATATAACCTTAACAAACTCTGCCTTTAGTTGCTTGGTTACACCTTTTTATCTGTTATGCCACCTACGCTGAAACAGCCATTGCTGTTCAGGTTACATCTATTGCAGAAGAAGTCAATCTGTCAGAAAACTAAAAACAGTGGCCTTCATTTACTATCACTGTTGAAAAGTTAGACAGTGTAAACATAGATAGCGACATGTATGAACGGGGCTGCGCCAGATACCTGGTGTCTCTATAGCCCGATATCAGATGCAGCCCCATTCATACATTTTAAAATCTCCCGCACACCACTCCGTGACACAATACATAGTGCCTGCGGTGCTTTGTAATGTGCCCAATCTCGTAGGGTGTGTGGAAGGCGGGGTGCATTAGAACCATAGTGAAGCTACATATCTGTAGCTTTGCTACAGCACTTCTGGGCGCATTACTGCTGGAACAGGTATACCACTTCCAGAGTGGTATACCTGATCCCGAACTGTCGCCCGAGCGTTAGAATGCGCCTGATTTATGACCCGCTGTAGAGCAGGTTCATAAATCCAGCGCATTCTATGCCGTTATAAGGCACATGAAATTTGCCGTGTTAACGTCAAATTTCATGCATGTGGCCCAGACTGTCTAAAAATGCACCAGATTTGTCAGTAGCTCACGCTGATAAAATTGGTGAAGTTTTAGACCTGTCTAGGTTTTTAGAACCCTCATTTGGTTTAATTTCTACACTAGACTTTTGGTGCAGATTTGGGCACAGTGTGTCACATCAAGGCCATGTCTGCTTCCCCACAAATCCACACCCACAACCACAATAGTAAATAAGGGCAAGTTTGCTCCAGAGATTAAACAGACTATGGCAGTTCTATGGATCTTTGAGTATGCATAGGAACAGGAGCATAATTTAAGGGTGACACGCAGGCCCGGACTGAGAATCTGTCCGACCGGGCGAAATCCAGAGGGGACGGATCACAATGGGCCGCCTGCTCTATGGCCTATATATATATTGAGTGTTCTTACAGCTGGCGCTGCTCCTATCTTCTATCAATACTTGAGCAGCGCCGCTGTGGAGGGCCGCGGCTGCTGCGATCGGCCGCTCCTGGCAGCAGCAGGACAGCAGAGTTATGAGGTGCGGCAACTGCGCTGGGCCGCCGCGACGGACCGCTCCCTGCTCCACACCTCTGGAGTTAGGACAGTGCTTGAGTCGCACACACTGTCCTGTCTCCTGAGGGTACCAGTATGGAAACAAGGGGAGGACCAAGCCACCCTGTGTATCGTGCAGCCGACGCTGCTCCTGTCTTCTTTCAGTATGTGATAGTGTGAGCACCGGCCACAGCGGAGGGCCGCGTCCGGAGCTCAGACTGTTACACATGATTGATCAGAAGCAGGAGCAGCGCCGGCTGCACGAGACACAGGGCGGCCTTAATAACATGCAGACAATTCTCTTGCATGGATCCACTGGCTGCAGAACATATAACCCGCTCCCAAAGCTTCGCCCCCTTCCTGTGTGGCAGAGTCCCAGGCAGGCCTGAACGAAGATTCCTAGTGGGCTGCATCCTATTAGGCCACCAGCACCACAGCCTTCAAGGTATTCATTTTACTGATATATATATAGGTAGTTGCTCCTGTCTCCTCTGACTGTGTGGGCAGCAGCCAGCATGGTGGAGTGCTCAACATCTCAGTGTTGTGTAAGGCTGGGTTCACATGGCGTATAATGGTGTGTACCTGTGTGCACCACTATACGCCTGCTGTGGGGAGGTAAGCGCTGGCCAATGCGTACTTCCCACAGTGCTCCGGCGCATAAATACTGGAAAAGAGTGACTTAATAAGTGCTAAGATTTTATAGTATTTATGAACACCCCATAAATAGAAGTAACATGTCACTTCTTTCAGGCATCTACGCACTGGGGAAAGGGAGAATGAATGGTGGCAAGGCCAGAGCACTGTGGGAAGTACTCACTTACCTCCCCACAGCAGGCGTATAGCAGAGTGCACAGGTACGCACCACTATATGCCATGTGAACCCAGCCTCAGAGTTTGTTCACACAAAGTATTTGCGGGGAGTACTTAGGCACGTAATTGCACTGCAATGCGTCTGCAGTACGCCCCACAAATACAGTAAAATCATAGCACTTATTAAGATTATTTTCATTTTCGCCGTCATGTCACTACTTTTTATGGTCGCATACTGTGCGCCAGGGAAAATGAAAGTGAATAGGAGGCTGGCCAGTGCGTACTTTCAACAGCAGGTGTATTGTGGCGCACAAGTATGCGCCACTATATGACGTGTGATCTCAATCTTGGCAATCAGAGTTAAGCACTGACACCTTCAGGACTGCATATGCAGAAGCAGCGCCGCAAACACTGTCCGAAAAACTGTTCAGTGCACTCACGTATGAGGCAGATGCCAGGCAACTTAGCAGTGACCACATACGCTCCTCAATCATTTATTGCCATACACATTAGCTTCTGCCTAGAAGCAGCTGACTCCTGCAGGTCCTCCTCATTTACAGGCCCTACCCATGCAGAGGCCCAGACTATTGTGATGCGTTAAACTGGGCCAGAGAAGACGTCACCTGTGAGTCCCTGAATGTCAGGGGTTATTTTGGTTCTGTGTTTTATCAGTGCTGTGTTTACTGTCATGTGATGGTGACTTGTGATTGCCGGTAATCTGGCCACTATATGGTCTTTACATGGCAGTATTGGAGGTCTTTTTGGCACCTGTATAGTGGTAGCGTACACTTGTCCCTGATTGTAAACAGAGTGCACACCTGTCCCTGACCCTGTGATTAGGGGTTTCTCTGCACCACATTTACTTTCTTGCCTTTGTTTATAATGTTGTTTATTTTAGAAAATGGCAAAGTGCGTGATCAAGGGAAAACTCGGAGGTGGATATTGTGTGTGGGCTGGTGGGTGTTTTGTGCCAGGGCTGCTTTTTAGTCCCAGTCGGGCATTGGTGACACGTATGAATGGGGCTGCGCCAGAAGTCTGGCATCTGTTCAGCCCGAGAACTAGTGCAGCTCAGTTCGCTATATTTTTAAATCTCCCACACGCCAGTATTAGACGTATAACAGAGCGCCCGCAGCACTTTGTAATGTGCCTGATTTCGGGGGGCATGCGGGAGGCGGGGTGCATTAGAACTGTATGAAGCTACACATTTATAGCTTCAGTATGGCAAATCCAGGCGCATTACTGCTGGAACAATTAAACCCCTTACAAAGTGGTTTACCTGAGCCTCATGTGTTGTCTTAGCGCTAGAATGCGCCTGATTTATGACCCACAGTAGACCGGGTTCATAAATTCAGGCGCATTCTATACTATTCGAATACACTTAAAAATTGGCGTGTAAGTGCCATAAATCATACGTTGACCTAAGTGTTGTCATTAATATTAGTAGGAGTTAGCCTAAGTCTAAGGATGTCTGTTATATGTTAGGACTTTTTAGTGTGGAGCAAAGCTGCCACATTCATGGCATCCACTAGACTCAGAACCAAACAGAGGGGAAATATTATCTCCCCATATAGCTTCTCTTTATGTAACAGATATTTTAGGCTGGATACACTCACCT
The DNA here is from genome assembly GCA_025379985.1 of Phyllomedusa bahiana. NCBI lineage: Eukaryota > Metazoa > Chordata > Amphibia > Anura > Hylidae > Phyllomedusa > Phyllomedusa bahiana. The sequence continues at coordinate 58,711 of JAODAL010012479.1, read as the reverse complement.
TTGCTCGACAGACTTGATCCCAAGCAATGCCATTACCTATTTACAACAAAGCATTGGCTATGCAGGGATTTAAATGTTTTTTGTTTTTTTAATTAGTCCAAAATATTTATTTTTGTATCAGAATGTCTAAAGGGATGCCTTACCCATGTGTGTCCTTTGTATAGAGTAAACCTAACCTTTCCAACTGACTCCATTGTAGTGCTTAGCTCCAGTCCTGGGGCACTTGATTCAGAGGTTAGATGCCGTTCAAACAGGAAGAGACCGTGGAGGCTTGTTAAAGCTTACTGGGTCATGTGAATGGTGAATGTGATATCATCGACTAGGGGCAGCAAGATCTGTGATCTGTGCTGAAACGGAGCCGATTGAGATGAGTCTTTTATTATTATTTTTTTATTTACCCTTCCGTGACCCAGCAAAGTATTTTTTTTTAAAAAAAACAGACAACCCCTTTAAAATATGTGGAGCATTTTTAACAATATTTAATCACTGGCGCCATGTAAAACAGTCATCTTATTTAACAACAGGAAACGCTATATATTGAAAAAGACTTGCCAGCAAGTTGTTATATAAAACCTATATATAGCAAGCCAATGAAAATATTTAATAGCGAAAACAAATAGCTCTCTATATGCAGCCGGCAGCATTGCAGGTCTGTAAAAATTTAGTGCATGTAGTATAATTTGTTTATGCGCCCATGAACTGAGCCTGGAAATAAAAAGCATTTTACCAAGGAAGGTAATTTTTTCATGAAGCTAATATTTAATAGCTTACAATACTGAATTAAGCAAGATCAGTGACAAACTATAAATACAGTTTACTGCAAAATAGACTAGAAAATAGATTTTGTCAAAAGGCGTGGATTCCAGTAGGATATGATCTAACATTATAATAGGCAAGTCATTTCAGATCTCATACCCCTCTATTCATCTATGAAACAAAGGGACAAAAGGTCTCTTCAGCAGTTCAAGTGAATTAGCTTCTGCTGTAGCTCCCTTTGCAATCGGGGTTGGAAGCATGGCTGTGCTGAGCTCGCTATTTCTGGTAATGAAGCGGACATATTATTGGCATGTATATATATATGTATATGTGTATATATATATATATAAATATATATATATATATAACGTGCTCCCTAGCGCAAGTACTGCGACTTGGATATAGCGATTAGTATACAATCTCTTGTACAGTAACCTTAATGAGTTGTGCAGGAAGAGCCTTCATACAATTGAAGAACTGATGGTGGTGAGGAACACTGCTGTCTGGTTGCAATGGACTGCAGCCGTCATGGAGCCGGGTATGTAGATATGCAGGTAATAGAATATCCAATGAACTACCACTGGATTCCTGTTTTCCTTTTAAATTCTGAAAACTTAATAAGAGGTTCAGCACAGTCACTTGGGTTGTTGAACTACAGGAATCCAGTGGTAATTCATTGGGTATTCCATTACCTGTATATGTATATATATATATATATATCTATATATATATATATATATATATATATATATATATATATATATATATATATTGCACAATGTCTAGCACAATGGTGCTCCTGACTGTGCAGAAAATACCAGCTTCTCTAATTACTTTGAATACAGCAGTGGTGAATTTCCCTTCTCAGCTTGTGGCTGGGGTACTGTTGTGCGCATCAAAATAAATGAAGGGGGTACAGCACTAAACCAGCACTGCAACCCTCTAATTCTCAGGATCTGTTGAGACGCCAGAGGTTGGACCCCCACTGATCATAGAGTGATTGCAAATCCTAGGGATTAAAATGGTTGCCCCACTTCAGACATTAATGGCATGTCCACAGGATATGCCATACATGCCTTATAGGTGCAGGTCCCAGCTCTATAATCTTTAACTATTTTAAGAGTCGGTTTCCAAAACTGTTCAGAACTGAGAAGTGGCCGCACTTGCGTGGTTACTATACTTTTTGTTTTAACAGCCCAGTGGTAGTACTTGACTATACTCAGAATTTCCTTTGAAATGCATTAAGAGTAACAACTCAAGCACAGTAACTTCTCCGTTCTAAATACACAGATTTGGGGGCCCATTCCTGAAATAAGCGAGGGTCCCACCTTTGGGAACTGTATCTATCAGTCGTTTGTTGCATATCCTGTGTTTATGCCTTAAATGTCAGAAATGGGATAACTCCTGTAAGATAACCTAATGTCACATGACTTTGATACAATCATTAAATAACTCAAGTATATAAATATATATATACACTTTTTTTTAGGTGGACGCTCATGGAAATATATTACTTACTACACTTGAAATTCATAATGAAGTCACCGGCAATGAAATTACAACAAGTGTCACTGATGTTAGAAATTCAACAACATCTTTTGATAACTCAGGAATTCAATACAGAAAACAGAGTGTTACTCGTGATGGAATTGGGCGGCGTGCAATGGACAGAACTGCTCCTCATGGCAAAAAGAACCATCTAAGGAGAAGATCTTCACAGTTAAAAATTAAAATCCCGGATCTAACTGATGTAAATGCCATAGACAGATGGTCAAGAATGATTTTTCCTATCACATTTTCTCTCTTCAACCTTATCTACTGGTTATACTATGTTAACTGATGGACTTTGTAATGATGATGTTCCTTAGTAGATAATTGTATGCGATGAAGCAGAAAAGAATCCTCTAGCATACGCTATGTTGATATGAATGTATGTGCACGCGCATCTCAACGCTCACACACGTTCATATGAGATGAGTAAATATATTCTGCGGGAAAGGACATGAAAAGAGACAGATCATTTTTCAGCTTTGAACAATGCAGATCCTCCTTGAACAAGGGACATCTTTTGAACTACTGCTTGAGATACACTTTTCATGAATTCTGATACCATATTTCAAGAATGGGAATTCAACCACCATATTTTTTTCTATTCATGTTTTTCATATTGATCACCATGGTTTTGACACAGCTGTATTTTATTTACCAATGTTGCATACTCCAAACTTTAAGTCCATTATCATTAGAGGTTTCTTTGTGTTTAGAGAAGCACTACATTTTGTCAATTATTGTTTCTTAATCACACACCATGATCACACCAGAAATTTGTATTAAGACATACATGTAATACATGTCAGCATTATCTGGGAATCCATCTTAATGCACTGACCTTAAATCCATTACTGGATTCCTGTTTATACCCGTTATATAGAGCAGTATATTTTTTCTATTTAGATAAGCTGTAATTAAACCTTAACATAACAAACCATTCATTTCAGTCTACATTATAACACAGTGGAGGTCATTTATAAACCAATGTTTATGAAGCAGTGTGGTGCCCATTTCAACCAGAAATGTATATACCTGTTCTGATCCCCATTTTTAATACTTTTTTGCAAGCTCCTGATCCTGAGCTTTAGAAATTTTGCATTGTGAGAAAATACGTTTAATAAATAATTTCTTTGTGGTCTCAGCTTTTCGCAATAAAAACAAAAAAATACCTTAAGAGAGCAAGAAGAATGAAGGAAAATTATATCCGTATTTAAGTTGTGACGATACTACTCATATTAAGACTTCAAGGTAACCAAAGCTTCTTAAAAATTGTGGGTTATCCACTAAGTAAAAATTACTTCCAATTGGAGCCAGGGTGGGAGGAAAGTGAAAAGCAACTGATTCTTACCCACCTGTCCCCATCACTGCAGCTTTAGACTGCCCCCATGATCAGCTTCTCTACTCTTCTGAGTTTTCAGCCCAACACACTGGAGAGGCTTGTGCTCCATAGTAAGTGAATAGAGCATGAGCCTCTCCTCTGTGCCACAAAAACTTGAAAGTAACGAGAAGCGGATCGTCAGGGAACTTCAGTGCCGCAGTGGTGGGGGACTAGTAGGTATCAGATTTTTTTTTAACATTTTTTGCCTACACTGTTCCCAATTTCATGTAACTTGTTTCATTGCAACCCCTTTAACTGTAATAAACAAATACAATGCAGCATTGAATTAACCTGTCACATAGATTATGCCCCCCTTGTTGAGGGCAGAACAAGCTAGTGACAGACATGCTGTTTCCAGCGCTGTGTCCCTTATTCTGTAAGATGCTGTAGTTTTCGTGTATTTAATGCTCAAATCTGCAGTTTTCAGCCAGAAGAGTCATTCGAAGAGTCATTCAGAGTGTCAGTTTTTTCTAACCCAGCCCACCTCAACTGATAAACCTGTTACTTTGAATAGGTAGAAACATGTGAATAACTGTCAGTGGGCGGGGCTAGCCTTTGGTGGGTGGGGCTATCACCTACTCATGAATAAGATTTGAGGGGTAAATGCTCTGAAACTGCTGCATCTTACAGAATAAGGGACACAGCGCTGGAAACAGCAGGTCTGACACTAGCTTGTGCTGTCCTCAGCAAGGGGGGCATAACCTATGTGACAGGTTCTCTTTAAGTAATAGTCCTCAAAAATGACCTTGTTATTTCCTTTTTTGCCATTTTCTTGTTTTCTGGGGGTCTATGCAAGCAACAATGGCAAGAACAGTGCTAAGAGCAGCAGTCTTCTCCGTTTTTAATGGACTAACCCGATAGATACTGTTTGTACCGTAATTGACCTACAAATATCTTTAACTCCATACACAGTCACTTGTACTGACTATAAGAAGACAGCCTACTGTTCAAGAGACATAGATTCAGTATCAAATGAAGAGGTGACATATTTGTTGTAGATGATTGTGAGATGCCTGTTGGCTGGAAATTAGTTGCTTCAAAGATTATCAAGGATACAAACCAACTAATTGCATGTAAACAGAGATATCAGTATTATTGATTAATATCTCTTACTGGGCTTTTGTGTTTTTATTATTGTTATTTTTACTAGACATATTTCAATATATTTGGCATATTAACTACTAGTTGTAGGTAAAGAGTAGGGATCTCTGAGTGGGCATTTAGGATGGTCTAGGTATAAGGTGGTGTGGTGGCCATTATTATTTCAGAGTGATAAGCAGTCCATTTTGGGGGGGACATAGACTCCTCCTGTTTCCCATATTGGCGCCCCCTGTGTTTCGTAAGGATTAATTGGTTTATAAATGACCCTCTATCATAAAACTGTGCCATTCGATAACTAACTTGTTTATTTTAGTAAAATGTCATGCATTTTTCACCACAACACTATTGACATGGGCCATGAATGCCAACAACAGCACACACTATGTGTACCCAATATGTTTTAAAGCAAATTGTATGCTAAAATGCTGGAATGGAAGAATCTCAGGATATTTGCTGTGTAACATTTTAATGTGTTTTATTTAAAAGTAAACTCACACCTTTAAGCATTGTCATTACACTGCATGTAAATTGAAGATATATTTACATAGAATGCATATATACATATAATTTATTAATGTATTTTACGTTGTGCTTGCTATTGTGACAGCATGCCTTGTCATATTTTTTGTCTAACATTCTAGACATAAACTTCAAATGCAATGCTAGCACAATTAGTTATATACCCGTTACTTTATACATATTTCAGTATTAAGGAAACCATCCAGTATGTAGCATGGTACAATCATATATGCTTTATAGCACAATATATTGACTTTAAGGTTACCAATTTGTTTTTATGCAAAGGAAAATGAGAAAAAATATTCTTCACTTATGTTTCAAATGATTCACATCCACTCACAAAAAATATAAATTTTTTTAGACTGGTGATTAAGCTGCATCAATTTCTGAAACCTTACTATTATTTACTTTTTATCTAATCTTGCTATTTCTAAAATGAAGATGATATATATTTTTTCTAAGCCACATTTATATCACTTAAGTCCAATACAATTAGTGTTCTCTGTTGTAAAAGTGACAAGAAATTTTATGTTTAATTTAGATTTGGCGGCTAAATGTTCTCTGTGTTTTGTATAATACATTTTTAAAGGTGTGTTCCAACTTGACACAATCCATAATTTCTCTGAGAAACATTGAAAGCAGATGCCTCAATATGCTGCCTTATGAATCACATATATATTACAGCTACAGGCCCACACTTCTACTACCCAAAATGGCAAAAAAATTAAGTTTAGGTAATAGGTTTACGGAAAGATTAGAGCATATGTGAAGTAATGAATCTGGCATATTCATGAGTGGAGTGGAGCCCCTAATTGTTCTTCTCTGCAGTGACAAAGCGTTGCATATAAAGGTATACACAGCAACCTGTCAACTGCTGCCTGAGGGACAAGGCAGATGGGGCGAGTATAGAGGGTAACTTCCTCATTTGGACCAATCTGAGTCTTCTTTATTTGATTAGCACAAATCAAAAGCAAATTTTTGTGTGCCATTTTGGCTAATGGAAGTGATTAGTATGTAGATTTAAGTTAGGCAATAGAGCCTAAAGACAAGGCTACACATAGAATACAGTTTGTATGGCTCCACTTTTACTGAAGTTTTTTCTCACAGATGACATACAAATCCTTAACAAGCTTAATTCAGATATGTAACGACTTGATGTATATCTATAACAAGTCTCTGTATACAGCATTACCGTGTGCCTGAAGAATTAGTCTTTGTAACATATTTCTATGTGATTGTGGTACATAGGTAAAATGTAATTAGATTGTTGAATAAAAGCACAAAACAGGATTATTGCACATAGTATAATCATACATTGCAGCATAAAAAACGGCAGGCACTACACTTTAGCACATTAACAACTGTGTGAATTAAGCACAATATAGCTGTCCAGCATAGGTCAAAAGAACTCATATCTCCATTGAGAAGTAAAAATTAGCTCTTATATGCTTATTACATACAGTTTTTGCTTGAAACAGTTTATGTTCCACTCTTCACTTGCCTCCAGTTTCTAAAAATTGGAAAAGGGGAACTGTAAACTAGCACTGTAAGCCATATTAGCTGTTTTGAGGCTGTTTTATACCATCCTGTCACAGAGCCTTGCCTGATTGAATTTATGCCTGCAGAGTGCCCAATTTGATCTGATATTAGTGACCAAATGTTTACTTGTTCATCACATATGTGTCAGAATATTACCTCTAATTTAGAACAATAGATATTTAATTTTTAATAGGGTAGAAAAAGAATACTGGGAATTATAGATGCATATTGACATCAGTAAGCAAGAAAGTAATTAGCCTCGCTTTCTGTCTCAGTTTTAATAGAAATCAATATGACTGTCAGCCTAAGACATACACACTTTATAGGAAACTGAACACATAGTAGTAATATTAAACACTCAGAGATCTTTCTAAATCTTTGGATTTAGAATAGTCATATCCAGGAACTGGTCCCTGAGAGGACCCAAATGTTCATCTGCAATATAGGAAGGGAAGAGATCTTCCCTTCCTAAGCTACCCGATGCCTCCCACACAGCCAGCCAGTATCTTCTCTACTCTGCACTGAAGAGGGACAAAAATCCCGAAACAGCGTTGTCTGTGGATGAGAGATACTGGCTTGGCTAAAAAATCCTTTTTGCTTTCTCAAGACTCGGTGGGTCAAAAGCAAATTGAGGATTTGTTACAACCAACAGAGGGCGCTGTGGGCTTCTCAGCCCCTTTCCCATAATGCCTTGTCATCTGCAATATAAGAAGACATTAGTTTTATACAAGAAACCTTGGTTGGGGTGCCAGATGTCCATTTACTACAGTAGAAGACCCCATTGTTGTAAAAGAAAAATGGACCCAGCAGAATATATTACATTGTAAAAGCTCAATAAAACCTGCACAAACAATAAGGCTGCAAAATGTAGGAGGAGCCAAGTAACAGTATGTATAATTTTAGGGGTCTTTTTTATCATATTTATAACAGTCCAAGTGGTAAGCTAAAAGCAAAGTCCATGTCCACATTATTCTGGACTATTCCTTACTGACAACATCTATAGTGTCTATTTTCTGCCATCATTACACTGACCTGGGACATTATGACTGCTGCAAATAAAACATGTACTTGTACAACACGCTCATCCATTGTTATATCCACTACGGTCATGTTGAATTGCACCTTTAACAAATGTTTAGTGTCATTTTTTCAGATTTGTTTTAATTACTGTGATAGATAAGAAATATGGTTAATGTGTTGCAGAAGACAGAGAATTTGTCAGTCATGGATGCAGAGTTTTGCTTTGTTTTGCAGGATAACATTCTGATTTTTCTTAAATCATAAACCATTTTTTTTTGTTTAAAGGGGTATTCCCATCTGAGACATTTGTGGCATATTGACAGGATGTGACGCCCTTAATAGGTGCAGATCTTAGAAATGGGACCTGCATCTATCTGAGAACAGGGTCAGTTTGCTGCCCCTTTTTTTGTCTGGGCTGTGGCTGATCGGTGAGAAGCAGTTGCAAATATGTATCTCTCTTTGACCTCTTCTTTGAGACTTACAAGTACAGCCAAATGAATGTGCTTGCACTTGGAACTTCCATTGAAATAAATGGAGAGGATGCTGCAGCACAGATGAAGATTGTGGGGTTTGTGGATCCATGTTCTCAAAATAGATGAGTGTCCCAGAGGTGGAACCTGCACCTATCAGACTTTAATAATATAACTTATACTGTTGATATGTCTTAAATGTCTGTGATGAGAAAATTATTTTTAATTGCTTATAATATGTCCATTTTATCATATATATTTTTCAGTATGTTTTGGCTTTCAAAAAAAATATAACTATTTAACAACTGAATGATTTTTTTTTTTATTAAACAGACTGTATTTAAAATTGTACATTGTTTTGTTGTTGTAAATTTAACTTACTGGCACTTAAAAAGTGTTGATCTTATTAGCAGAAATTCAGCTGGTAGGTAGTTTTTAGGGCAGCGGCACCTTACCCTTTTTCCACCAGGGGCCAGTTTTATACAAGACAATTTTTCCATGGACTAGTGAGGGCAGAGTTATCGATGTGGTGTTATTAGGGCGGGGTAAAGCAGGGGGTTGGATGTTTAGAATCACACGCACACAAAAAAACACACAAAAATAAAGTGTATACTGTGTCATTTAGGAGTATAGTATAGGGTAACCAGTATTTTATAACTGGTTAGAATATTAATAATGCTGACAATTAGTGTTGAGCGATTACGTTGGCTATCGACATCGGGCAATAGTTGATAGTCAGCCACCATCGATAAGGTTTTTTGATAGTGAGCAGTCGATTATGAGCGATGACCATTAAAGTCTATGGGAGAGCAACAACACCTTCATTCTTACACCCAAACAGGGCTGGAGAAGCTGGAATTAACAGCCACAACAGTCAAATGGATACCTGCTACATCTTAGGCACAACACTTAGGCTATAAAAGCCACAGAAAAAAAGTCACACACCATTCACTATCCCTGTCTTGTACCACAGCATGACCCTTAAACCTGCATCACCTACAAATTAAAAAGTGCCAGAAGGCAGTATGAAAATGAACCATCATCTTACTTGAACTGGACATTGAATATCCCTGTCCTGGAACGCAGCATGAGCCCCAAACCTGCATGACCCCCACATTTAAAAAGTGCTGGAAAAAGGAGTCTTTCAACCACCATTTTAGTTGAACTGGACATTGACTATACCTGTCCTGGGCCACAGCATGAGCCCCAAACCTGCATGACCCCCACATTTAAAAAGTGCCGGAAAAAGGAGTCTTTCATCCACCATTTTAGTTTCACTGGACATTGACTATACCTGTCCTGGGCCACAGCATGAGCCCCAAACCTGCATGACCCCCACATTTAAAAAGTGCCGGAAAAAGGAGTCTTTCAACCACCATTTTAGTTTCACTGGACATTGACTATACCTGTCCTGGGCCACAGCATGACCCAGGGCCGGAGTTACAGTGGGTGCGGGCTGGCGTCCGTCATCTATTAACACGCAGGTTAAAATGCCCTGATGACGCAGCAACGAAAACTGTCGTGCTGAAGCAGAGTGCGGAAGCGGAAGTGTGAGAACTCCAGCCTTCCTCAGTACACAGTCAATACCTGGGTAGCGCTTGCCCCTCCGTATGAGTGTGGACCAATTGAGCTTCACTTGGAAATACTGGTGGTTAACGCTCCTGTTACACCCAGGTGCCCTTTATCTTGGCATTCTTTTTCTCATTTTACTCAACGTGCTGGAGGAAATGGTCTCTGTACTTTGTTCTCTGTTCGTGCTCCATACTCCATGTCCTCTGAATAACCTACATCTGGTCAAGTTTTCCTGTACCTCCCTTGTACAATTCAGAGGAATTTTTTTAACAGCTATTTTGTACATGCAAGTTTTTTAGTACTTTAATTCTAGAAAACACATTTTTAAAATAGGATGGAATCCCACCATGTCTTTGTTTCTCTTTTTTAATTGTATTAAATGGGTTGTCTCAATAAAGGGATTGATAGCTATGTTAAAGATCTTGCAAAAACAAGTCATTTTGCAATATGTGTCCATTAACAGTGTCCTACCTATTCCTGTTTCTGACAGCACCATCACCCTTGAGCCACTCTTGACCATTGTGAAGAACAAATGTCTGTTAGAAACAACATTTACGTGGATGCTGCGTCAATGAACAAAGCTGGGTGCGCAAAAGTCAAAAAACACGTATCTGTTATGTTTTCGTATAATACACGGTATTTTTTGCACCTTTCAATTCACCTGTGGTGACTATAGAATTGCTGTTTTAAGATTTATGTGGCAATGCTTGCATCCAATGAACAAAGCTGGGTGCGCAAAAGTCAAAAAACACGTATCTGTTATGTTTTCGTATGATACACAGTATTTTTGGCAACAAACAACCTGTGCTGACTACAAGATTGCTGGATTGTAATTTAACTGCAAGGTGGATATATCAACACAGGTGGAATGGGTAAAATTGAAAATGAACACCTATCTGAAATGTATACTGATAATAAAAGTGGAGTTTTGCACCTAACAAAGAGACCTGCAGTTACTAGAAATGATGTGTATCCAATATAAGCTCAGGCTGCCCAATATCCAGGAAATATTTCAATAGCAAACTGTTAATAATAAAGATATTGCAGTGCAATGTCTACACTGTCTTGGTGAACTTTATCCAGTGTTCTTTATAGATAGAGCTTGTCTGTGTTCGCCCGCGGCCACCCCCCTCCCCCCGGCTCCCCTCGTGACTTTACAGCAGTAGATGCTGCTTTAAAATTCTCTAGCTAACTACATAAAATCTTCAAATCTCTAATCTAACTAAATTGGAAGGATCACAGCTAATAGTAGAGGTTTCTCTGTGCAGAAATAGACTAATTTCGCTGAGCTGTTTGGCCACAGGCAGAGCGCACGTCCTATTCCTATGAGACGCTGAGAGACACTAAGGCTGAACAGGAAGGGCTGTTCTATGTTAAAAACGAGGTCATGTGATTTTTCCAGCCAATCGCAACCATACACATCCCAGTCATGACGTCGCACACACATCTCACCCTGCTCTATTCTGTAATCTGATTTGCTGGCCGCCAAAATGACAGGAAGCGCCGAAAATGGCGTGATCTTAATAGATGATGCACCGATTTTAACCTTAATTATCGCATGATCTGAAAATTTCGATCACCATAAAAACCTTGCCGATTTCAACTTTGTCGATAAAAATCGCTCAACACTCCTGACAATCAGTCTGCAGTAATATTGATCAGCTCTGTGGGTCAGCATTATACATGTATATAATATACATATGTAATCAACTCTGTCATTATAGGGATTTATGCCCCCTGTAGTCATTATAGAGATAATGCAACCTGTAGTTATTATAGAGATATAAGCCCCCTGTAGTCATTGTAGAGATATGGGCCCCCTGTAATCGTTATAGAGATATTGCCCCCCTGTAGTCATTAGAGATGGATATATGCCCCCTTTAGTCATTAGAGATGGATATAGGCCCCCTGTAGTCATTAGAGATGGATATAGGCCCCCTGTAGTCATTATAGAGATATATGCCCCCTGTAGTCATTATAGAGATATAAGCCCCCTGTAGTTATTATAGAGATATGGGTCCCCTGTAGTCATTATAGAGATATAAGCCCCCTGGAGTCCTTATGGAGATATATGCCCCCGGTAGTCATTAGAGATGGATATAGCCCCCTGTAGTCATTAAAGATGTATATAGGCCCCCTGTAGTCATTAGCGATGGATGTAGGCCCCCCCTGCAGTCATTTGAGATAGATATAGGCCCCCTGTAGTCATTATAGAGATATAGGCCCCCTGCACTCATTTGAGATAGATATAGGCCCCTTGTAGTCATTATAGAGATATAGGCCCCCTGTAGCCATTAGAGATGGATATAGCCCCATGTCATGAGAGATGGATATAGGCCCCCTGTAGTCATTAGAGATGGATATACAGTATCCCCCTATAAAGTAACCGTTTTTATTAAATGTTAATGAAACAAACAGATAGTCACAAGCCGTACATAGTAACAACATGAGATAGGGATCAGAGAAAAACAACGAGGACAAAAAATAAAAAATGGGTGTACAAATCATGTGATTTGTATCTTTTCAGTATGACCTGACTATTTCAATGTGTTCGCCCAGACTACATCTGCCAAATAACAAATTAGAATATAACGCAATCTATATAGTATAGTATCTAATTAAATACACGTGGAGACATACGACTGTGACAACTACACTGCAACACAAAAGAAGAAAATAGCCAGCTCACCTCTCATGCAGAAATAGATTGCACGGATATCACTTGTCACCAGGTGCATTCATAACAATACAAAAAAAAAGTTTAACCAACAAAGTATCAATGTGAAGTAAAACAATCCATGTTTATTAGATCCAATTTAAAAACATAGCAAAAAAGTAGAGTCAAGCCATGGTCAGTGTTTCAGGCCGTAGGCCCTTAATCATAACAAAGACTACAGGTTAGCACCACCTTTAAATACCCTACGCTCACCTGGCTAGCAAGGTACTCCTAATGACATGAAAAGCATACCTGTGTGCGCCGCTCTCACACCCGCCACGCCTCCGAGCAATACCAGCATGAACCATCATGATCCAGATATGATATCTCTGCGGCCGGTGGCAACTTAGTCTGGGGGAAGCACTGCCAAGGCAATGATGTTAGCATTCACTTCAGGGGAAATCTCACTTGCGCAGAAGAATCATTCAGACAGTCAAGAGCGTCACTCAGACACTCCCCGAGGCATGCGAGAGCTTAGAGAGCAGAGCACATGGGCCAGCACACGTCAATTATGGATGTAAGATAACATAAACGCATTAAAATATATTCATAAAAAATAAATGTGAAAAAACATAACATATTCTACAGCTAAGATAATGTTGATAAAGTATAAACACATCAAATCAAACACCAAAAATAAAAAAATTGTGATTACTATAAATAAATAAATAATAATGCCACAAACCTAATAATGATATAGTATTTCATCCCTTACATTTAACCCTTGTGGCATGAGTGTATTTAATGTAACAATCCAATATGCTTCTCTGTCTCTCAGGTGATGCATCAATTTACCACCATGTTTTAAAGATTTACTATGTTTAATAGAAAAGGTTTGAAAATTATTCACATGTGAATCATACCTATCTGTAAAATAGCAAGAGGCATTGCAAATGATTGTCTATGGCTGACGTGTGCTGGCCTGTGTGTTCTGCTTTCAAAGCTCTAGTATGCCTTGGGATGTGTCTGAGTGACGCGCCCGACTGGATGATTCTTCTGCGCAATTGCGATTTCCTGAGTGGCGAATGTTAACACCGTTCCTTGGCAGTGCTTCCCCCAGTCTTAAGTTGCCAGCGGCTGCAGAGATATTGTATCTGGATCATGATGGTTCATGCTGGTACTGCTCGGAGGCGTGGCAGGTGTGGGGGTGGCGCACACAGGTATGATTCACACGTCATTAGGAGTACCTCTCTAGGCAGGTGAGCAGAAGGTATTTAAAGATGGTGCTAACGTGTAGTCTTTGTTATGACGGCCTGAAACGCATAAATCCTGACGATGGCTTGATTTTACTTTTTTGCTACGTTTTTAAATTGGACCTAATAAACATGGGTTGTTTTAATTCACGTTGATACTTTGCTGGATAAACTTTTTTCTTGTATTGTGACAACTGCAATAACAAGTAATACATTATGGGCGACGTGTATGTACGGGGCTGCATCAGTATTCTGGTGTACTTTCAGCCCAAAAACTGACGTAGCCCTGTTATCTCAATGTATGAGCAAAACTAGGCACATCATGTGGTGCCCGCAGCACTTTGCAATGAGCCTAAGATGTGGGGGCATTCTGGGGGCATGTCGCACCACAACCTTATGATTCTAGACATTTATGACTGGAGGATGGCAAAACTGGGGGCACTACTGCTGGAACAGGTAGACCAAATGGTCTACCTGAGCCTGAGTTGACGTTTTGGAGCTAGAAAGCACTAAATCTATGAACTGAAGTAGAACAGATTCATAAACACAGGCGAATTCTACCCAACTAATGCACACCATAAAATTGTCAACTAGTAAGGATGTCAGCTCACCTTGATTGCAGAAAGTGCACCTGGTCAGTCCCGTGATTGCCTTCTCCTAACTTCGGCTGGATAATTCGTCCTCAGTTGCAGGACATGAATCATACGAAGAGAAACAAAAGCGATGTCCAGTCTCGAGGTAAACAATGGAGAGTTCTTTATTTCAATATAGTCGGTGCAGAGGGTATATAAAAAGACGTGGCGTGCAAGCCTTTTTTTTTACGCGTTTCAGGAGCAATTCCACTCCCTTGTTCACGGCATGCAGGTAACACTCAAATGAACAGATTAAATAGGGAACTGATCGTCATGCAAACGATACGTCATTTCCTCTTCAATACATAGTGGGTATACACTGCTTGATATAAAAAACTTCTAAAAATTATTTAATATCTTTGCTTAACCACTCTTCATCTATATACATCTATGTTACTGTTATGAAAAGAGGTATTAAGGGGTTGATAGGTGTTATAGGGGTTAGTGGATATATGCTAGGTCGTTACGGAGATTTAACCCCGCTGGTATTCTGGTTTGCAGCTCCAGAATCCAGAAGGCTTCTCGCAATCTGACCTTTCGTTGCCAGTCTCCACCTCTTTCTGGGCATTCTATTCTTTCTATGCCAAAAAAGGATAGACTGCTTACATCACCAGCATGTTCTTCTGTGAAATGCTTTGCTGCCCCTGAATAGGTACTGTGCCCTTTATTGATGTTGTTAAGATGCTCCGCTATTCTAGTTTTCAATTTTCTAGTGCTGCATCCTATATATAATTTATCACATGTTGTACATTGAATACCATAGACGATGTGGTCCGAGTCACAATTAATGAATTTCTGTATATTATATTCTTTTTGATGTCCTTGAGTATTCTTGAAGGTTTTTGTTTTGTGTGCATATTTGCACATATTGCATCTGCGTCCTCCGCATGGGAAGAAGCCTTTTTGCGAAAGCCAAATTTTTTTATTCTTTTGGCTTTTAAAAATACTCGGTGAGATTTCATTACCTATGGTGATATTTCTTTTAGGTACACATCTGACCCCTTCCTCTAAAATTTTAGCCAATACATTGTCCTGTCTAAGTATGTTGATGTTTTTGTAGAATATTTTTTTTATTTTTTCAAAGCTAGTATTATATGGTGTAGAAAAGACCAGATTTTTGTTTTTGTTTTTGTTTTTTGATGATTCTTTACTTTCCTCCCAACATTTGTTAATAAGATAATCATGTTGTTTTTTATCCTGTATTTTCCAAAGTGCTCTATTTATTTGTGTTTTATTATAACCCCTATCTTTTAATCTATTTATGATGTTTATTTTTTCTTTTTCGAAATCATCATCATTGGTGCATGCCCTTCTCGCCCGTATGAATTCACCCAGGGGGATGGCATTGAGTGTGTGTTTGGAATGGCTGCTTTCTGCCCTCAAAATTGCATTCCCACTGGTGGGTTTACGATATAAAGAGGTAGTTACCTTGCAGAGTGTGGTATCCCCTCTTAACAGGACATCCAAAAATGGAATTTTTTCTTTGTCCCATACATGCGTGAATCTCAGGTTCAGAGCATTAGAATTAACATATTCCATAAACTCCGGTATGGACGCCACATCGTGACCCCAAACAATCAAGAGGTCATCGATGTAGCGCCCATACCAGAGCACACAGTTACCAAATGGGTTACCAATGTCAAAAATTGCCTGTTGTTCCCACCACGCCATGTAGAGGTTCGCGATGGATGGGGAAGAAGTAGCCCCCATGGGTACTCCCATGCATTGCAAATAGTAATTGCCATCAAATTTAAAGTAACTGTGTTTCATGAGGAAATCCACACTCTCCAATAGGAATAATTTTAATCCCTCATCGTATTGGCTGTATTTATTAAGATGGTATTGTAGGGCTGGCAACACCTGTTCCTGAGGTATATTTGAGTAAAGACCAACTACATCTAAACTCAGCCATGTGTAGTTGGTCGACCATGTGAAATCCTGAAATGCCTGCAGTACCATTTTGCTGTCTTTTAAATATCCAGGGGATGTTTGTACTAACGGCTGTAGATAACTATCAACAAAAGTGCTTAGTTTCTCTGTATAATTATTCCGACTAGATACAATCGGTCTTAATCCTGGAGGGAATTCCTTTTTGTGTATCTTGGGGATACCATAGAAAATAGGGGTTTGTGGTTCCTTTATTTCCAAATATCTTTTTATTTTCTCATCTATGGCCCCTAGATATATGCCCTCCTCTAAAAGTTTAAGAAATTTTTTTTGGAATGCACTACTGGGGTTATCTTTTAATTTCCGGTAGGTATTTGTGTCGTTCAAGATATTCATACATAATTGTTTATACAAGACAGAATCCATTATAACGGTTGCCCCTCCCTTATCCGCTTTCTTTATTATCCAGTTATCATTTTCCTTTAGTTCTTTTATTGCTTGTTTTTCTTTTAAACTGATATTATATTTTCTTTTATTACATGTATTATACAAATTATTTTCATTTATTAATTTTCTTAGATCTCGCTCCATAGTGGCCTGGAAAGCATCCATAGCCACTGAGCGAGATTTTAGCGGATAAAATGAGGGGTTACCGTATTTTAATTTTACATCATGATCACATATATTTTGTTCGTTTTCATTGTCTTCCAGATTTTTCAGGGTAATAAGGGCTAGCTGTTCATTGAACATCATATCAGCGTATTCATTATTCAGCTTATCTTGGATGTTGTAGGTCTTTTCTAATTCTTTAATGCTGGGATCTTCTAGATGTTCTTCAAAATACTTTTTTACTGTCAGCGTCCTTATGAATTTATTAATGTCCAGCATGATTTCAAATAATTTTAAATCCCTAGTGGGTGTGAAATTAAGACCTTTTTTTAAAACTGAAATTTGTGCTTCTGTTAGAATTGCTGGTGTTAAGCATACTACATTATTTTCATTGTTGTCAAGATCAGTTAAATTCTCATTTCCTACTTTTTTCTTCCTCGACCTTTTTGTTTTTGTTTTTGGGTTGGGTCCTCCCCGTTTTTTGCTGAGATGTTATGTTGTTCATTCCTCTCCCTTTCCCTTTGTTGCTTCCTGGTAAGAGATCTTTCTATTGATGTGTGGTCTGATTCAGATGTAGCGGCTTCTGTATGTTCCATATCGGAAAAACTTACTTCCTTTTGTTTTCTTGAATATCTCCTTGAGGATCGTAATATAGACCTAGATTGTCTCTGATATGGATCTCTGCTCCATGTATAAACTTTATTGTTTGTGTAGTCTTCCATGTCTCTTTTATATTTGTGTTTTTTTGTTTCCATGATGATGGTTTCAATTTTATTGATGTTACTTTTTATATTGTTCTGAAGTGTTTCTAAATCAGGATCCTCTTGATAGATAGTTATTTGTGTCTCCATTATTTTGATTTGCTCTTGTATTTCCGTTAGTTTATCGTTTTCATATTCAATAATTAATTTTATGAGATTAATAGAGCAATCCGTTAGGATCTGATTCCATTTTTCCATGAAATCCTGTGTGTAAACAAATGTTGGACTTTTTTTGATACGCAGTCCTCTTGGGATTATATTTTTTTCCAAATACGTGTTAAGCGTATTACGGTCCCACCATATTTTGAGTTCTTGGATTTGTATTTTTTCAAGATCCTTAATTAATGTTCTTAGATTACTACTTTCTTTATCTATCGATTCTTTGGATCCAAAGACTTTAGCTAGCTTTGTTTCACGATCCATATTGACTTTAATGTAGTGACTACAAGTTATATAAAATGGTGAATATATTTCCTATACACATAACTTGTAAGTAACATTTGAATACCCTCTGCACTATATCATGACTTTGATACGGGACGCCTATATTCATGTGCCATATAAACTGCTGGTGTAGCTTGAAAGACGTATTTCAACTGATTCAAAGTGCAAACTAGTAAGGATGTCAGCTCACCTTGATTGCAGAAAGTGCACCTGGTCAGTCCCGTGATTGCCTTCTCCTAACTTCGGCTGGATAATTCGTCCTCAGTTGCAGGACATGAATCATACGAAGAGAAACAAAAGCGATGTCCAGTCTCGAGGTAAACAATGGAGAGTTCTTTATTTCAATATAGTCGGTGCAGAGGGTATATAAAAAGACGTGGCTTGCACGCCACGTCTTTTTATATACCCTCTGCACCGACTATATTGAAATAAAGAACTCTCCATTGTTTACCTCGAGACTGGACATCGCTTTTGTTTCTCTTCATAAAATTGTCGTCTGGCTGACAAAATTCATACACGTCGCCTTATGTGTGCACACCCACCAACAAGAGACCCGATGCACGTTTCGCCAATGCCTTTGTCTGGCGTCGGATCTTTTGTTGGTAGGTGTGCACACATAGGGCCACATGTATGAAAACCTTTAGTCGTGCCATTGCTGTGACATGCTCACACTGTTTCTCTAGAGCATCTAATTCTACCCTTTTACATGCTTCTCTGACTTCCATTTCTACTGCTTTGACTTCCATTTGTGCCTTCTTATGTGTTGCTTTGACTTCCATTCTGCGGCTTTGGCTTCCATTTCTGCCTCATTTTGTGCAAAGGCGGCTTGTATTTTTATAGCCTCTGCCTCTGCACATGCATTAATAAGTTGCTGGCCGAGCATGAAGAATTTTGAACCACGTGACCATTTTGAATGTCTGGTGAGCTCAGAAATGTGCAACGATGTTTCCAGTAATTATGTGATTCTTGCCGCTGTTTTAGACTAAGGGCCACATGTATAAAAACTGTCTAGCTCTAAAACTCACTTTGTTGCCCATAGCAACCAATCAGAGCGCCCCTTTCATTTCATATAGTGCTCTGGAAAAATGAGAAGGGCGCTCTAATTGGTTACTATGGGCAACAAAGTGAGTTTTAGACCTAGATAGTTTTCATACATGTGGCCCTTAATGTCACAATTAAAATGTCTCTTTCCAAATGAAGACAAGTAAAGCTTTGCAATTCTTTTAGAGAGTCCTGAGTATTAAGTTTCTTCAGAACACTTACATATTCCTGACCTTTCACTGTATGAAGCTCATATACTGTACAGAGCCATCCTAGGTCTTCATCTAGTTTTTACTCATCACAAGAAGGCTGTGAGACATTGGCAGAAAGTTCATATTTCCCACCTTCAAGATTCTCTTTAACCTTCCATGTTGGTTTAGTAAAACATTTAGACCTTTAGAGTGACATTTATGAACAGGGCTGCACCAGAAGTCTGGCGTCCTTTCAGCCTGACATCTAGCGCAGCCCCATTTGCAATAGCTTAAAACCTCCCACACGCCAGTATCAGGCATATTACAGACCGCCCGTGGAACTTTGTAATGTGCCTGATATCAGGGTGCGTGCGGGAGGTGGGGTGCACTGGAACCATACAAAGCTACAGATTTATAGCTTTGTTACGGCAATTCCAGGCGCATTACTGCTGGAACAGGTAGAACACTTTGAAAGTGTTTTACCTGAGCCAGAATTGACATTTATGCTCAGTAGAGAGGATTCATAAATCAGACGCATTCTATACTATTATTGTGCGCATAAAAATTGGCTTTTAAACGCAAAAAATCATGCATGTCGCCCTTAGATCTTTCTGTGTTTGGAGATGTTTTTCATCTTGCGCAGACTGTGCAGTCTTCCCTTCAGCCATGATATCATACTGGTAGACTGTATTTGGGTGTTGCTACAGTGAGGTGAAAAAGCTATTCTGGTGTGTTCTGTGCTGCTGCTGAGGCTCACACTGATGATTACTTCTGACACTGTAGAGAAGTGTACTGTTGTCTTGTATCTGCAGTAGCTGGATACCTGGCTTACTGGTGAATCTGGTAGTTTTTAACAACTAGCTTTTCACTGTTCTAAGTCAATAACTAGACGGTAAGTGTGTGGCTCCCTGAGAGAACTCTTTGGAGTACGTCTGTTTTGGACCCATATTCACATCAAGAAAACTTTTCAGTGTCAATTCAACTGAAGAGACCTGTATGAAGAATCCAGATGAAGGCTCATTTCAAGCTGAACTTCTTGTTTTTATGCACAAAACAGTAGGTGACAAGTTGATTCTTTTTCCAGACCTGATAAGCAGCCAACTGTACCCTAAAATGGCTGACACAAAATAACTGCTAAGAAGAAGACAAACTAGAAAAAAAAGCATAACAATAACACTATACATAACACTATATGACACTATATGAACATAAATACTGGTGCCATAGTCCCCTGCTTTGTCACATATAGAATGGTTATGTAGCCACCTCCTCTGTCACATATAAACGGCTGCTGTAGCATACTTTGGTCTATAGAAAACAAAGGGGTTTACAACAGTGATCTATATATGACACTGTTCTAGCCACTTTATCATATATAGATGCTACTGTAGCCCATTCCGCTATCACATACACTGACATGCAAAAGGGTAACGAGGTTTGGACTTTTTACTTTCAGGCTACATATCTCACTATCTACTGCACTATCTATTTGAATGTGAGACTACCATCATTTTATAGACAATCATTTTGGCTGTCTCATACATAATTTTGACTATTTAGCATATACTTAGTTATGCAGATTCTGGTCATGTAACTATTGTTTTGCTCCTGGTGGTGGAACAATCCTCTTCTTGTATAATACAAATTGCAACCTGTTCTCACTTTCCCTAATATCTCAGTGTATTAGGTTGATTCCCAAGCAAAAGGTCACTGGTTCCAATCAAGGAGCAGCCATGAAGAAGATTTCCCAAGAAAAGAGGAATAACATTATCCAGCTCATCGATAGAGGTCTCTTGGCCAAGAAAATTGCCAAACGGCATTATAGGAATGGCATGATAGCTGGAAGAATATTAAATGAAGTCTGTTTATTTATTCCAAAGCCAAGAAATGGACGTCCAGGCATAATATCAGAGTCAACAAGTCGACTCATCACAAGATCTATCAAGTCTGGTGCGACAAATACAGGAGGTGGCTGCTAAGCTTCAAAATAGTGAGATCACAGACGTCCATGCAAGCACCATGCAACATGTATTACGCATGTCTGAAATGGTGGCATGAAAAAGGTGAAGAAGCCACAAATTCAATATCGTTACAAGAAACGTCGGTTCAAGTTTGCAAAAAAGTACAAAAAGTGGGCAGTAGAAAATTGGAAACAGGGGATTTGGAGCAATGAGATGAAAGTAAATAGACCGGGCTCTAATGGGTGTGAATGGGCTTGGAAGAAACAAGGGTAAAGGGGACTAACAGATCGAGAAATTGAAGGAACTGTCAAGTTCACTGGAGGAAGTTTGATGATATGGGTTTTTTTCACAGCCAAAGACGTTAGATACTTGATAGATGGTCTCACTGCTGAGCTATATGTGAGTTTCTTCTTGCACTTGAGTACTATGGGTATGAAAAGAATGACATAGTGTTCCAGCAGAACAATGACCCAAAGCATACGTTGAGACTGGTGAAGAAATAGTTCAATGACAATGAAGTAGAGTTGCTGGATTGGCCCCAGACCTCAACCCAGTTGAACACTTGTGGTTAAAAGTGAAGAAAAAGCTGTCTTTGTACCCAGATGAATCGAGCAGCATGCACAAACTTTGGGAATGTGTAGAAGAAATCTGGGATCAGCTTCCTTCTCACATACAGGCTGGTGCTGTAGCCTTCTCCTCACATATAGGTTGGTGATATGTCTCCCTATTGAACTGCTCCTTACCCTATGTCTCTTTCTCTGAGTTGTGGTGAAGCAAGAGCTAAAGGACCTGTGTTACATCACAATCACATGTCACAAGTTCTTAGCTCTCTTAAACTGCAGGCTTACATAAACAGTGTAACATATGTAACAAGACTATTTCATGGGGTGGGCAGGGGTAGTGACCACTTGCAGTATGCCTCCCCTTTTCAATGCATGTGGTGCCCAGGATGGTCACCCACTTTGCCCACCTTAAAACACGCCTGTCTACCTAATTTGGGCATGTAACTACCTACTATTTTGGGTGTTTACCTACATACTATGTTGGGACACATATGAAGACTAAAACTAAGGGTGACAAGTATGAATCTTGGTGCTTTAAGACAGTGTAGAATGCACCAGAATGTATGAACCTGTTATTCTGCAAGTCATACATACAGGCACAGTGCAATTCCTCTACGACAACTCAGGCTCAGACAGACCACCTTTAACTTGGTCTGGCCGTTCTAACTGTAAGGCACCTAGGTTTGGCATCCCATATTCATAAACGTGTCTAATCCCACGAATGTGGTGTAGAATGCCCCCAGAAGGTCCCCAAATCTTTGGCACATTAAAAAGTATCTTTGGCGCATTACAAAGGCACTTATCGTGCGAAAGTTTGGCATGTACCTGTTCATAAATTTTTTTGGCTAAAATTACACCAGAAAACTGGTGCAGCCCCATTCATACATGTAGCACAAGTGCACAATCAGGAGCCCTATAGCCATCTGGGATAACTTTCACTGTTTAGGGCACAAAGGGATCATTATTACCATTTGGGGCGCTATAGATTGGGAGTTTGTACAGAGGTGGAAATGAGTAGGGAGGTGCTGGAAAAATGAGGAGCCTAAGATGTTTGTATGGTAAATTCTGCAGATTCATGGTCGGAAGAAGTTATCATGGCGGTCTGAGCCAAATGAAGAAGAAAAGAGAATGTGAACAATTCCAATCAGAAAAGATTGTCTCGAGTGAGTCACAATGACAGTGTGTACTTTGTTTCTCTGTTAGTTCAATGCTATATTCATTGTCATATGATAGCAACCTGAACGGGTATCTGTGCATCATGTGGTCAATATATGGCAGTACTGTAAATTATATTGGCGCATGTATAGTGTCCCTAATTGTAAAAGCGAGAGCATGCCTGTCAATGACCCTGTGATTAGGGATTGTTATTTGCCACTTTCACTTTCTTGCATTTTTTGATCGTGTTGTTTATTTTAGAAAGCGATGAGTTACGTAACCAATGCAATATCTGGAGACAGATGGTTGTGAGTTGGTGGGGGATTTGTTCTAGAGCTGATTCGTAGTCCTAGAGCAGTCCAACTGTGGATTTCTGGATTTTTGAATTGAAATCCAAGTGTTCTTTATACGTCAGCCTCTCAGAATAGAGCATCAGGAAAGTTGCCTTATACAGTTGAATCCCTCCTGCAGCTGTCTCATTCTGCTTCGTTAGGAGCTCTGGTGGGGAAGTTTCAATGATGTAACTATCCATGTATGTGGTAATTGTCCTTATATAAAAATTGATATCATTGAAGCTTTCCGGTGTGTTATTGTGTGTGTTATTAATAAAAGCCTGTGATGAATGCCATACAGTGGCATCTGTTACTCATAGTGATCTAATTGTAAAAACATTGCATCAATATACATTAATGGGGACACTTCCATCAAGAAGGAGTATTTCTGTTAAAACCAATATTCCTGGAAAACTATTTTTCTTTACATTTTTTATATTATTATATTTTATTTCACCAAATCTATGCAATTAAAAATTACATTGAAAATCTTGCCCTTTTCTAGTTGTGATTAGTAATGAGATAAAACTCCTAAATGGCAGGGTAGACTAACCTCACCCACTGCAGCTGCTGCTTATCTCTATATAGTATCATTGCTAGTAGTAGGTAATGACATAATGGTCACTTGTTTTCTGGACAGGGATGGATATGGTTAGAATAGAGTGACGGAAAAATGATAACCTCAACACATGAAAGGATATTGACTTCATCTTCTTCTGCACTGGGGAGAGTTTTTTCCATAGTTATGAGATTCAGCTGATTCGTGCTGGATCCGTTTTTGGATCCATTTTAGATGCGCGTTTGGATCCACGTTTTAGACCCTAAACAGAGCAAACTTAAAAAGATCTAACAATTTTCAGTGTGATTTACATTACTTTCAATGTAAAACACACATCTGCGATGAATGATCACCAATGCATGTTTTACATGCGTCCTTGTGATGCGTCTTTCGGATCCGTTCAAAGAATTAACATGTCAATACTTCATCCATTTGATGCATTAGGCAGGCACCTGCTCGTTGTATGCATGTTGGATGTGTTTTGGATGCGATTTATGCAGTGCTTTTGCATGCATTTTCAGATCCAAAAACGGATCCAACATGCTGTGTGAACATACCCTTCCTCTTCTCAGCCATGGCTGGCCTGGAAGACGAACTGTCAAGCTATCAGAGCTCACAGAGAGGAAGTCACAGAGACAAACCAGGAAAGCATGTTCATAGGAGAACTTTAAACATTTATATAAAAAACAATCACCTGCTTTGAAGAAAAATAAATAAGTGAAAAGAAACAATTTTGATGTTAGTGTTCCTTTAACTGTTTTTAATGGACTTTGCGGGATGGAATAATGTAGTCTACTTCTTTATTCCACACCTATTTTTTGCAGTATACTAATGTCTACTGGACAAATGGCAGCCAAAAGGACATTTTTGGCCTGTCGGGATACTGGTTCCCTGTGGGCATGTTTACTGTATACATCAGAAGCTTTTCTAAGGGAGGAACATGCTAAACATACATCACAGATGACCAAAGCCTAAAAGAATGTCATCTGTCATCATCATAAAGATACATGTTTTCTTTACTCGATGTGAAACCCTTTATTTTGTTTGTATTTTGAAATTTAATTGAAAGTAGTTGACAAAAAAGGAAAAGAAAAGAGACTAACAAAGGAAAGAAGGCATCCATGATTAGTTCCTCTAGCTATTGCAAAATATTCAGAAAAGTTACATAGTGGATAACTTTAAATAGTGACATAGGTCTATCAAGTCCAGCCTATACCCAGTTGCTATATAACTACCTATTTACTGAGCATGCCTATTTATTCACTAAGAGACTACCTAATGGGAGACTATATCTCATCACCTACTAAGTGGCTGTATAGTTAATGAGCGGGGGCTATATGTCTACATTCTTAGAGTACCTATATCACCTGACTACTGTGGGAGACCTATATACCTATAAGCCTATTGAGGGGCCTATATAGCTACCTATTGGAGGCTTACCTATTTATCTGCCTATCTATCTAATGGGGGGCTTATCCACCTAAAGGAAACTTACATACCGATATACTTAATGGCGGTCTTTACCTACTTAATTGGAATAGTCTGCCCACTTATCTGATTTATTAATTTTTAGGGTCTACCAATTTGCCTGACTAATTTGGGGGGCTGTCTACTATATATACATACCTAATGGTGGCACAAATATGGGCCCTATAATCAACTGGTGGCATTTCCACTGTTTGGGGTACAATTACTGTATGGTGCAGAAAAACGGGCATTTTTGTCGTTTGGAGTGCTATGGACAGAGGTGGGAATTGGTAGGGAAGTGGTGGAAAAGTGAGGAGTTTAACATGTTTCTGTGGTAAATTCTGAAAAAACAAATTATATCCGAGAGAAGTTGTCATGGCGTTCCAGACTGGATGGAGAAGAAAAGGGAACGTGAACAACTGCCATCAGAGAAGACATCACTTGTGAGTCACTGGATGTAACTGCACTGTATTCACTGTATGCAACTGGTAACTATCACTATATGGTCACTGTATGGTGGTTATATTCAGTAAGAGTACAATGCTTTTATTTAGTCTCTTTACAGTGGTGATATTTGGTCATGATGAGGTGTTATTATTTGGTCTTTGCATATTTTGTTAATGGTATTATTGGTATATTGATTTTGTCAGTAACAGTATGGTGGTATTAGGTATTATTGTTCATTTTATATACACATCGGTACAACTTAATGAGTGTTATCATTTGATTTCTGCCATGTACAGTTTTATTATAGATTGCGTTAGAAAACCCATAAGAGCGTCGCTCGCTCTCCAATTGGTCCAAATAACCGCGCCTCTTTTGGCCAATCACAAACAGAGTTCGCTCTGCATTACTTTTCCCCATAGAACTCTATGAGAAGGTAGCTCAGCCGCTGATTGGCCAAGCTGGATGAGCCCCTCTTCCCCCCCAACCAATCACAGTACTAGAATATTTCCCATAGACAGTAATAACATTTAGGGCGCCCTTCTATCACGCCCTTCTTTCTCCATTCAAAATAGATGCACTACATATGATTGGTGGATTCATATCTGCCGCCTGGTCTCAACCAATCAGCTCTTTTCAGGCTTTTTTACTGTATTTTGAACTGTCCCTCCTTTTCATTTGATTGGTCAATAATTCTCCATAGGTTATAATTGTTCACTGTCGCTCCTATTCTGATTGGCTGGTTTCTGCCGACCAATGAGAAGAGCTTCCAGCATTTAAATTATTGTATCTCCCGGCAATTCTCTATATCGCAATTCCTGATGTAGTGCCGGTCTCGCCAACAAACGCGTTGTTCGGGATTTGATTGATTTATGTTTATAGAAGGTTTCAGCTCTTTTTCAGATAATGTTTTACACTTAATAAAAATGATTTTTTTATTCATACTTCATGTCGCACGGCGCTGAGAGCCAAGATTTCATTGCCCCGATCTGGCCATAGACTACAATGGGACAAAGTAGCTCACGCTCTGATTGGCCAGGATTGCCAAGCCTCCGCTAGCTCAACCAATCAGCTCTTTTCTGCATTTTTACTGTATTTTGAACTGTCCCGCCTTTGAATCTGATTGGTCAATACTTCTCCATAGGTTTTAATGGGTCACTGTCGCTCCTATTCTGATTGGCTGATTTCTGCCGACCAATAAGAAGCGCTTACAGAATTTGAATTACTGCATTTCCTGACAATTTCCAAGATACTAATTCTTGATTTTGCGCCATGCTAGATTTTTGGAAAGAGTTTTTTTTTTTATGTTTTTTTTTTTTTTATTTTGGAAGGTTTGAGATCTTTTTCTGATAATGTTTTACACCTAAAAAAAGCGATTTTTTTTTATTCATGCTCCATGCCGCATGGCGCTGAGAGCCGGGATTTCTTTTGCGATCATCTATATGTTTCCTCTCATGTTACGTTCTCGCTTCACTTCGCCTCCTCCGGCTCGTTTAGACCAACTTCAACTAGGTCTGTCTGTCGGAGCTGGCAAATGCTGCAATGCGCCCCACTTTTCCGACCTGCGATCATACATGCCTCAGCGTATACGAATGAGCCGCGTCCCGCCCCAGAACACCCACACCGCGCCCATTACATGCCCCTTCATGTTAGGCGCATCTGAAAGTGACTAACGCTGCAACATCGCATCCCTGCGTCCGACAGGGGATTCGGATCGGTGAGCCGCAGTTTTCACCAGAAAACAGGCGCAACTCCCGATCATACATGTCGCCCAACATGTCAATTAAACTGTTCAGTGTAGAAAAACTAAACCCAGAAAACAAAGATGCAATTGCAATGTCTTTTTCCTGTTCACCCCACAAATAATTTCTTTTGAGGGGGGAAGCGGTAGGGTCAAAGGTGGCAGATGCTTTGACTGTGTAACTTGTTTTTTCTTTTTTTCCTGCAGGTGCCCAGGGGCCCCATTAGCATAGAGGCCTCAGGTGGTCGGAGGTATGGTGATAATATTTGTTCTCTGCATAGTCATGTTATTAGCTAACTGTAAAACCATACTTTTTAGGGCCAGAGGGTCCCAGCTAAACTCTGTTCTGATGGAGGAAACTGGGCATGATTGGTTGTTTGAGGGTGGTTAGGGTGTTTGGTCTGATGTCATATAAAATTTGGGCGTGGTTAGAGATGTGACATGGTGTGATTTCATGTGATAGGTCAAGGCAGAAAGCAATGCTTTGCCCGGAGGCCCATAATGATGTAAAGACAGCCCTGGGTGAACACTAATTGCCCCATAACAGAGATAAAATTCCTTCATCAAACATCCAACATTAAATATAGCAATCAGTATAATTACCTGGTTAAATGTTTAATCTTCACAATTAGTACAAATAAACTATATACTAGGCATACTGGTACGTTTTGAACTTGTTTAATGAATCCACTATAACATCCTCTTGTGGCAACTACCGTGTTTCCCCGATAGTAAGACACCCCCGATAGTAAGACGTAGCGGTGTCTTAGGGAGGTCGCCTAATGTAAGACGTACCCCGAAAGTAAGACGTAGCGCGGCCTGATGACGTCACTGCCTATGCCGGGATGAGCACGCGGGAGGCCGGAGCAGCGAGGAGGCGGCGCGGCGCGGGAGACGGAGCAGCGGGGAGCCAGGTAAGTGTTTTTCTGCCTACAGCTGGCCCTATACCTGTCTACAGCTGGCCCTATACCTGCCTACAGCTGGCCCTATACCTGCCTACAGCTGGCCCTATACCTGCCTACAGCTGGCCCTATACCTGCCTACAGCTGGCCCTATACCTGTCTACAGCTGGCCCTATACCTGTCTACAGCTGGCCCTATACCTGCCTACAGCCGACCCTATACCTGTCTACAGCTGGCCCTATACCTGCCCTATATAAGACATACCCCGAAAGTAAGACATACTGGGACTATTGGGGGTAAAAAGAATGTAAGACGCTGTCTTACTATTGGGGAAACACGGTAGTTCCATAATCCCACTGCTCTTGCAGTAAATAATCCCTGTCTATGATGATGATTACAAAAATATAAAATTTGAACCCATAAAACCTATAATGACTCATCAATTACCAAAGAAATTTCCATTCCACAATGTCAAATGCTGTAACCCTTTAGCTGCCAGGGTTTTTTGGACATATTGCTTTTCTGGTAGCAGTGATAATTATCTTGCTTCTGCATTGTACCAATAAAACCTAAGGTTCAAATTGATAAACTTATACTCATCCTTATGCCCATACATTTTCAGAAAGTAGTCTCTTGGCATATTGTGACACAAGGGGCCACATATATGAACCTGTTTAGGTCTAAAACTCACTTTTTTGCCCATAGGTTACTATGGGCAAAAGAGTGAGTTTTAGACCTAAACAGTTTCATACATGTGGGCCAAAATGCCACTTACCACTCAACAACACACAGGTACTTTCATGTAATTTTGTGTAACCCAAATAAAGAGTTATATACACTACACCTCTTAAAAATAAAAGTTCAACATGTGCACAATTCATGTAGACCTATATCTGTAGTAACATATCTTTCTAAAATCACTAGATTCAGGTTAAAGCAGGTCTTTTTCGGCTTTTATAGTAATTCTAATCACAAATGTATTGCTTATCTCTGGGGGTACCCTCTAACTGTACACATAAGTAAGTATTTCATGTAATACAGCGAGAACAATATTATTGTATGCTAAACAAATTCCACTGAGATTCCACCTAATCCTTTTGACTTGTTACTGGATAGCTTTCCTTGATTATTAGAGAAAGTTTAAAAAATAATGCCATCCAGGTAATCCCATAATATAATCCTGTATTTAGTATGATGCTGAGGAGGAATATAAGGATTTACATAAATCTTAATAGTTTTAAACATTCTGCAATATTTAAACTTATTTTTTAGCTTCTTGGAAATTACTTAAAATGTAATTTGTACTAAATACTCAGTGTTGTTCAATCTTTTGTTGTTGTTATGCTTTAGATAACTATTAGTAAACATTCCTGGTTTCATATGAAATCTTTTGTATACTAATCTTAGATCATAATAAAAGCCACTGAAAAGTATTGGAAAAATTGGGTAACTCTGTGCCACAGCATCACAAAGGGGCACATTTATCAATAGTGTCTAACTGTAAGACAGTTTTAAGTTAGACCAGACAGTTTTACAATGTGCCACATTTATCATAGTGTTGACTAGTGTTGAGCGATTACATTGGCTATCGACATTGGGCGATAGTCGATAGTCGGCCACCATCGATAAGGTTTTTCGATAGTGAGCAGTCGATTATGAGCGATGACCATTAAAGTCTATGGGAGAGCAACAACACCTTCATTCTTACACCCAAACAGGGCTGGAGAAGCTGGAATTAACAGCCACAACAGTCAAATGGATACCTGCTACATCTTAGGCACAACACTTAGGCTATAAAAGCCACAGAAAAAAAAGTCACACACCATTCACTATCCCTGTCTTGTACCACAGCATGACCCTTAAACCTGCATCACCCACAAATTAAAAAGTGCTAGAAGGCAGTATTATTTGAACCATCATTTTACTTGAACTGGACATTGAATATCCCTGTCCTGGAACGCAGCATGACCCTAAAAACCTGCATGACCCACAGATTAAAAAGTGCCGGAAGAAAGTAGTCTTTGAACCACCATTTTAGTTGAACTGGACATTGACAAACCCTGTCCTGGACCGCAGCATGACCCCTTTGGGGAACGTGAAGCAGACGCAACAGATGTCTCCAGTTGATCAATCAGCAAGGTCTCCATTTCCTGCATTTTACTCTCTATTTGGGTGGGTGGAAGGAAAGTGCTGAGTTTTGTTTTGTACCGGGGATCCAGGAGGGTGGCCACCCAGTAACTGTTGTTCATTTTGATGGCCTTAATGCGAGGATCATGTTGGAGGAAATAGAGCATCCAAGCACTCATGTGAGAGATGGAGCCTTGATTTCCCAAGCCTCTGGGTCGAGGGGCACTAGCAAACTGATCTTCCTCATCTTCCTCCTCCGCCTCAAATTCGCGCCAACCTCTTTCCAAGGCAGGGATGTCGGTAACATCGGTGTCTAGGAATACCTCCTCCTCCTCCTCCTCCGCTGCCTCCGGCACAGCTTCAACACAGCCCTGACTTGCCTGAGATGATGCACCCTGAGAGCTGATGCGCCACCTTGCACTAGCTCTGGACCCCAAACCACTGCCTAATGAAGACCGATGAAATTGTGAAACTGTCGGGCCTTGTGGATTCGACGGAGAGAAAGGCTCCGTGTCCACATCTGTGTCCGTCTCCTCCTCCGTCGCTGGCGGGACCTGTTGTTTCAGAGTGTCCAACGATCGTTCCAGAACTAAGATCACCACAATGCTCATGCTGACAAGGGCATTGTCCGCACTGACCATTTTGGTGGCTTCTTCAAAACTGGCAAGGATGGTGCAGAGCTCTTTCACCTGCCTCCATTCTCGGTGGCTCAACACCCCGAGGACCGCACCGTTGCTCGTCAGGCCATGTGTCACTTCTTACTGCGTAATGGCATTGCATTGCTGCCACAATCGCTGTAGCATGTGGAGGGTGGAGTTCCAGCGTGTTGCCACGTCAACAATGAGACGGTTTATGGGGAGGCCGAGCTAATGCTGCAACGTAGCCAGGCAGGACGAAGCAGGGTGCGAACAGCGGAAGTGCGAACTTCGAGCCTTCCTCAGCAGGCAGTCCAGACCCGGGTAGCTCTTTAGAAATTTCTGGACGACAAGGTTCATGACATGTGCCAGGCAAGGGATGTGCTCCAGCCACCGATCTTAAGGGCGGCCAGCAGATTTCGCCCGTTATCGCACACCACCTTGCCTGGCACAAGGTTCTTGGCACCCAGCCAGCGCTCGGTCTCGTTGCGGAGAGCCGTTCACAGATCCTGACCTGTGTGTGGACGGTCTCCAAGACAGATTAATTTCAACACGGCCTGGTTTCTCTGGGCACGTGATGCCACCAGAGGACCTTGGGGAAAAGAACCCTGCACCATCCCTGCGGTTTTGAAGAGCGTGCGCCGAGCCTGAGAGCCACCGTCACCCCCAGAGACATTCACCCAGCTCACCCAGTGAGCTGTCACAGAGATATAGCGGCCTTGGCCGTGCTTACTAGTCCATGTGTCGGTGGTCAGATGGACTTTTCCGGCCACAGATGCAGACAACGCGCTTGAAATTTTAGATGACACGTGGCTGGCCAGGGCAGGGACGGATTTTTGGCAAAGAAATGCCTGCTCGGCATCTGGTATTAGGGGCAGGCAAGGGCCATGATGTGGTGGAACCCATCTGTGTCCACCAGACGGAAAGGCAAAATTTCCAAGGCCAAAAGCCTGGCAATGCCGACATTCAGGCTTTTGGCTTTGGGATGGTTTGGGTTAAAGTGTTTCTTCTGCTCCCAAACCTGGAAGACAGAAGGCTGGCTGCTAGACTGGCCGCTGTACGGCGTGCAAGTCGTCAAACTGGCGGAAGGAGAAGGGGTAGGATGGGTCTCTGGTGGTGCTGGTGGTACTCGGGCGACGCTGGAGGCTGAAGCGGAGGCTGATCCCTGATCATGACTCTGAGAGACATGGGCAGCTGAGGAACGCTTGGTGGTGGCAGAGGAGGCAGAGACAGAGGGTGTGACAGTGGTTGGAGGCCCAGCGTCGGTCTGGCCTTTTTTGGCCAAGTGTTGCCTCCATTTCAACTCATGCATTCGCTGCATGTGACTAGAAATGTTGGTGGTGGTTAACCACCTAAGGTTCTTGCCTCTACTTATGCGTTTATGGCAATGGAGGCATATGACATCGCTTGGTGAATTAGAGGCTTGGTCAAAGAAGGCCCAGGCTTGAGAGGTCCTGGACCTTTTTGATGGCGATAAGCGAGGAGCGGGGTTTGCGCTGACCGTGGCTGGCGAAATCATATCAGCGGACTTCTGCGACCGCCCTCTCCCTTTTTGAGGCTGGACCCGTACTGACACTACCCCATCGTCTTCCTCCTCGTCCAGTGATGAAGCGCTCGCAAGCAAATTCTGCTAAAAAAGACCACTTTAGGTCCGCAATGTCGTCATAAATCATCATCATCAACACAGGTGACTTCGTCGTCTTGACATTCTGCATCCAGGAGCTGCGGGCTACAAGCAAGAGGGACTGCAAGCGTTGCCGACCGCCCGAATTTTGCCGATTGACCGACTTCCTTCTCCTCCTCTATGGTATCAGTAACTGGGCGTCAGAGCAGAGAAAATCATTCTCTTTGGCCTCTTGATCTTTTAACATGGCCTTCTGACCCCAACTGCATTTTGTCATCAGGTAGGTCTTCAGAAAATGGATTATCCAAAAGTGGTGGGTACACGAGTTGACATTTGGGCTGCTTCATGTTGGACGGATGCTGGTGATGTAGATGACGACATTTGTGGCCGTGACTGGGAGGACGAGGAGGTAAGACTGCTGGATGCAGGTTGCATTAACCAATGAAGGACAGATTGGCGACGCTGTTGGTTACTGAGATTCACAGGGCCCTGACCCAGCGATGACGGGCCTGACGGTCCTGCAACTGATGATCCGCTGGCATGCGTGTTGTCGCCAGTGCTGGAAGGAGCACCTTCTCTTGTACCCTCTACCTCCATGTCCTACCCCCCTCTCTGCTCCCCTTACACCTGAATTTCGCTCCATGGTTCAAATATACAAATTTGAGAAGGTATGGAAGAGTTTTGGAAAGTTCTTATAAAAAGAGGCAATACAGCTATTTCAATCCCTCAAATCAAAACAAAAATTTGGGATTCAAATATAGCTGCAAAGTAGATCTTCAATCAACAAAGCTGGCCTGCCCAAAGTGAAAAAACACGTATCTGAAATGTATTCGGATAATAAAAGGGTATTTTTGGCACCTAATCAATTCACCTGTGGTAACTACAAAAATTGCTGGCTTCAAATTTAACTGCAAGGTGGCTCTATCACAAATCTGGGTTTGGGGAAAAGTGCAAAAAACACGTATCTGTAATGTATTCGATAATAAAAGGTATTTTTTTTGGCACCTATCAATTCACCTGTGGTGACTAAAAAAATTGGGAGTATTCACATTTAAGTGCAAGGTGCCTCAATGAACAAAGCTGTAGTGGCCAAAGTCAAAAAACACGTAAACTGGGAAATTATTCGGATAATACAAGGTATTTTTGGCACCTATCAACCTGTGCTTTACTTGCTGGATTCTAATTTAGTACAAGGTGGATAAAATCAACAAAGGTGGAATGGGCAAAAATGGGAAAAATTTAACACCTATCTGAAATGTATACTGATAATAAAAGATGAGTTTTGGGACCTAACAAAGAGACCTGCAGTTACTAGAAAAGATGTGTATCCTATAAGTTCGGCTTCCCAATATCCAGAAATATTTCAATAGATAATAATTAATAATAAAGCTATTGCAATGTCTACACTAAGTCTTGGTGAACTTTATCCAGTATTCTTTATAGAGCTTGTCTGTGTTCGCCCGCGGGCCCCCCCCCCCGCTCCCCTCCGTGACTTTACAGCAGTAGATGCTCCTTTTAAAATTCTCTACCTAACTATATAAAATTTCCAATCTCTAATCTAACTAAATTGAAGGATCACAGCTAATAGTGATAATCTCTGTGAAGAAATATAATAATTTCGCTGAGCTGTTTGGACACAAACAGAGCCGACGTCCTTCTGCTCTGAGACGCTGAAGACACTGAGGTGAACAGGAAACGCTTTCTATGTCACACGAGGTCAAGTGATTTTTCCAGCCAATCACAACCATACACATCCCAGTCATGACGTCGCACACACATCTCACCCTGCTCTATTCTGTAATCTGATTTGCTGGCCGCCAAAATTACAGGAAGCGCCAAAAAGGCGCGATCTTAATAGATGATGCACAGTTTTTAAAACCTAAATTATCGCATGATCTAAAAAAATCCGATCACCATAAAAACTGTGCCGATTTCAACTTTGTCGATAATAATCGCTCAACACTAGTGTTGATAAATCTGGCGTAGGTTAGAACTGTCTAGTCTAACTTTGTACCACCATTAAGTTGGCTTACTTTTCTGCCACTAACTGCAGCAAAATTCTGGCACATTTTTGGTGCATATCAAGCCATGCCCACTTTATGTGACGCGACACCACTTTTACAGAAGCCACACACCTTTTGTCCGACGAGGCACAGAAGTTTCTGAAAGCTGTCTAAAACACATAGTAAATGTGGTGTAAAGCACGTAAGATGTTATTTTTGGTGCAAACTGTGCCAGAATTCTGGCACAACTGCCTTGAAAAATGTGCCCTAATGTGTTAATTGTTCAGTAAAGCTTTGCTACATCTATATATGAAATCATACTGTCAGTTTTTAGTACTGTGTCAATCAGTGGAAATGAATTGTGGCTTTTTAAATAATAAGAAAAACATGTTTTTGGGAATTCATAGGTCTCCAGATGTCAGCAGGCCCTAACTCAGTTGTTATAGCTCACAGTGTCAGACTGGAGCGTCTGTGGCTCACCAGTGAAGTTGATTCTTGGGTTCCACCCTACACCTATTTTACATGATTGTGCATACTCCACGTGTCTGTTACTATGTCTCTTGCTTTCTCTCCCTTTCCCCTGAATAGCAATGCCAGGATTATTAGGCCCGGGGCCCCTGAATGTCTAGGGATCTGCTCCTTTAGGCCAGACCGAGCCTGATAGTTAATGTTCAGCTTTTTATCTGTATTGTCTCCTTCACTTATTCTGTCTAATAATAGATTGGGAACGGTATTAACATCCCCCACAATAAATAATGGATAATTTTCTTTTTTTAAAACAAATGTATTCACCTACAGATTTACAATTGATCCCTGATTAAATTAGATAAATAAGGCAATAATATCTGTTTTTTAATTCTTAAATGTAATACATAAATACATTTAAACTAATCTTTAAGAACAAGACCTTCATACAACCTAAGTATATACAAAATAAACTGGGGAAAGTAAAAAGAAAAATGCATGTAGAGAAGACATACCAACAACCCATTTAATAAGAGACATCAAAAGGTCTTATTTCAGTAGAAACATTCATATTTGTTTTATACGTTTTTGTACATAGATTGTAGAGCACACTTTTGCGTACGGTACATCAAGGGTATACCAAAATAAAACAGAGTCTCTTTTGCATGTGGTTCCATCGTGGTATGTGCTGGGATACTTTTTCAAGATATCTTGATGGATAACTTTGAGGCAGACACACTGAGTGTGAATGAGGCCTTGTATATCTTAATGTAGTACACTACTGCATGTGAATGTAAAACGCCAAGGTATGCCCTAACATTATCAGTAGATAGCACTGGAGCTATTTATTAGGCTCATGGCTCTCACGGTTTCCAAGGCAGTCCCAGTGATAACACTGTCAGAGTTGGTAGGGCAAAGACAAAGGGAGTCCCCTCCCTTTTGTCTGAATTATCATTTTTTGCAGTACTTCAGGGGTTGAATGGACATTTTTTTTACTCCCCCCATTAATACATTGGTGTTGCTGTCAATCACAGACACACTCTCATTCCTATTAATATTCTGGGCACAGCTGTTGTGCCCACATGATCAGCAATGACATGCATGTATGGCATCCCATAGGAAGTACAACCCTATGATGTACATGTAAATCATTTTATGTTAAGGGATTTGCTGTTTTAGTATCTAAAATAGCATTATGAAAGAGAACAGTATTTTTTATTTTATTTCTACCCTCTAAATATAACCTAGGAGCATAGCAGAAGATAAATCTCCATTCCTTCAATGTAGCTGACAGCTTTGTTAGCTAAAATGCACCACTTTTGTCCCTACGGCAATTATGTTTTTCCAAACAAAGTTCTCCAGAGATATTATCCTTCAATCCAGCCATCTACAAGAAGAGGGAGCAATTATGATACCTACTATAACAGCTCTCATGTTTTAGGGTACACCACTTGCATTGTCTGACTTTAAAATCAATATCTAGCTATATGTGGGAATAAACCGAATTTTACTTCATCCTGATGAGTGCTGCGGAATCTTTCCTTGATTTATCTAGTTTTTAAGCTATTTGCCTGGCTTCTTTTTCTGCTGGCACCCCACTTTTCATTTTACCTAGGAGTGCTGCTTTTTTCCTGTATCTATATAGATATATAGATATACACTCACCGGCCACTTTATTAGGTACACCTGTCCAACTGCTCGTTAACACTTAATTTCTAATCAGCCAATCACATGGCGGCAACTCAGTGCATTTAGGCATGTAGACATGGTCAAGACAATCTCCTGCAGTTCAAACCGAGCATCAGTATGGGGGAGTAAGGTGATTTGAGTGCCTTTGAACGTGGCATGGTTGTTGGTGCCAGAAGGGCTGTCTGAGTATTTCAGAAACTTCTGATCTCCTGGGATTTTCACGCACAACCATCTCTAGGGTTTACAGAGAATGGTCCGAAAAAGAAAAAACATCCAGTGAGCGGCAGTCCTAGTGGGCGGAAATGCCTTGTGATGCCAGAGGTCAAAGGAGAATGGGCAGACTGGTTCGAGCTGATAGAAAGGCAACAGTGACTCAAATCGCCACCGTTAACAACCAAGGTAGGCAGAAGAGCATCTCTGAACGCACAGTACGGCGAACTTTGAGGCAGATGGGCTACAGCAGCAGAAGACCACACCGGGTGCCACTCCTTTCAGCTAAGAACAGGAAACTGAGGCTCCAATTTGCCCAAGCTCATCGAAATTGGACAGTAGAAGATTGGAAAAACGTTGCCTGGTCTGATGAGTCTCGATTTCTGCTGCGACATTCGGATGGTAGGTCAGAATTTGGCGTC
Source organism: Phyllomedusa bahiana (assembly GCA_025379985.1). Lineage (NCBI taxonomy): Eukaryota > Metazoa > Chordata > Amphibia > Anura > Hylidae > Phyllomedusa > Phyllomedusa bahiana. The sequence continues at coordinate 21,032 of JAODAL010012479.1, read as the reverse complement.
AACAACATGAAAGCATGGATCCATCCTGCCGTGTATCAACGGTTCAGGCTGGTGGTGGTGGTGGTGTCATGGTGTGGGGAATATTTTCTTGGCACTCTTTGGGCCCCTTGGTACCAATTGAGCATCGTTGCAACACCTTGTGGAAACTATGCCACGAAGAATTGAGGCAGTTCTGAAGGCAAAAGGGGGTCCAACCCGTTACTAGCATGGTGTACCTAATAAAGTGGCCGGTGAGTGTATATATATATAGTTGAAATTAGAAGTTTGCATACACTGTATCAAAAGACATATATGAATGTTTTTCTCACTATCTGACATGACATCAGTATAAACCTTACCTTTTAGGTCAATTAGAATTGGTAAAGTTATATATATTTGCCAAATGCCAATGCCAATAATGGGAGAGAATTTTTAGGGCATTTTTATTACTTTCTGCAAAGTCAAAAGTCTACATACATTTATACATTTCATTAGTATTTGGTCGCATTGCCCTTAAACAGTATGACTTGGGTAAAACATTTTGACTATCCTTCCACAGGCATCACACTAGTACGAATTTTGGCCCATTCCTCCTGGCAGAACTGGTGTAACTGAGCCATGTTTGTAGGTCACCTTGCTCACACCTGCCTTTTCAGCTTTGCTTATAAATTTTCAATAGGATTGAGAACAGGGCTTTATGATTGCCACTACAAAACATTGACTTGATTATCCTTAAGCCACTTTGTAACCAGTTTGGCAGTAGCTTTGGATCATTGTCCATTTGGAAAACCAATTTTCGCCCAAGCTTTAACTTCCTGGCTGATGTCTTGAGATATTGCTTCAGTATTGCCACATAATCTTCTTTCTTCATGATGCCATATATTTTGTGAAGTGCACCAGTCCCTCCAGCAGCAATACAACCCCCCAACATGATGCTGCCATCCACATGCTTCACAGTTGAGATGGAGTTCTTAGGCTTCCAAGATTCTCCCTTTTTCCTTCAAACCTAACGATGGTCAAGCCTATCAGAAGCTTCCAAAGACATGACATCATCATCTACCTGTTGGTAGATTTACAGCACCCTGTAGAAAGATATACAGCCCCCTGTAGGTACAAGTAGATAAACAGCCCCCTGTAGGTAGGTCTTGAGCTCCCTGTAGGTAGCTATACTGCCCCCTGTAGGTAGATATACAGCGACTCTAGGTAGATATACTAATATATATATATATATATATATATATATATATATATATATATATATATATATATACTATCACCTGTAGCTAAATATAGAGCACCAGTAGGTACAGGTAGATATCCCCCCCCCCTTCCCTCCCCCACCCGTAGATAGGCCCCAGTAGGTACAATGCCTCCTGCAAGTTATATGCCCCTGTAGGTTATGAGCCCCTGTAGGTTATAGGCCCCCTGTAGGTTATAGGCCCCCATAGGTAATATGACCCCTGTAGATGATATACCCACTGTATGTCGGCCCCTCTAAATAACAGGCCCCTGTAGGTTTTAGGCCCCTATAGGTGACATGCTTCCTGTTGGTGATATGCTCCCTGTAGGTTATATGCCCCCTGTATGTATCCACCTGTAGGTTATAGGCCCCTGTAGGTGATAGGCCCCTTGTATATAGGCCCCTGTAGACTATAGCCCTCTTTAGGTTATAGGCCGTCTGTATATAGGCCTCTGTAGTTTATAGCCCCCGGTAGGTTATAGCCCCTATAGGTTATAGGCTTCCTGCAGGTTATAGGCCCCCTGCAGGTTATAGCCCTCTGTAGGTTATAGCCCCCTATAGGTAATATATGGCCCCTCTGACTTTGAAAAAGAAAATATTAAAAAACGCTACTTACCTCTCTGTGCTCCTGGGACTTAATATATATATATATATATATAAGTATTATATATATATATATTTATATTAGTATATATATATATATGAATATATATAAATATATATTATATATATAAAATAAATATTATGATATATATATCTACTACTACATGCTGAGGTCTAATTCTGATGTTGAGATCTTCTCAACTGATATATGTAGTCTACATATATAGTCTATTCTCATGACAATTTATTGGAAAATTAAGCATTAAACACAAATCTTTCAAAGAAACAGGCACAATTCAAACATGCAGCAGTGATCTCTCATGTGAACACCGCTGCGTGTTCCTCATTGCCCAGAGTTATAATCTCACTGCTAATTGTTAGATCCGTCACTGGGTCCGTTCTGTTGTTCACGAGACGGATCTAAAAAGCGGATGTGAACACGGAGTTAAAACGCAGTGTGAACAACCCCTAAAAGTACAAATGTAAAGCAAAACGCTAAATATAATAACAAAAATAAAGATTCCACATTACTATATTTAAAGAGATTTCTGCTCTAATGCTCTAATGTTAATGTTAAAGTTTTGCAGCTTTGTATACAGTTGAGTCATATTATCATGACATCATGACTAGTGTGCAGACTAAATGCTGTGTATGGTACTGCAGCTAGATAGGCTTGAAGTGAGTCAATACCTTCCTGCTAGGTTGTTACAGGTATCTGGAGCCATGCTAACTACAATGCATTCCACAACTGCTGGATGAGGATACATAGAGCACAATGATTAAAGTGGTCCCGCAGATGCTCAATTGGGTTCAAGTCTGGAGAATTAGGGGGCCAGGGTAGCACAAAGTCTTGGTTATGCTCTTCCAACCATTATTGGACATTTCTAGCCATGTGATATGTCACATTATATTTTTGGAAGATCCCAGACAATCAGCAAGTATGGGTTATGAGATCTGCAAGGGTGACGTTAGGGTGCGTCCACACGGCAGGTTAAAATACTGGTCGGATTCTGATTAAAGAATCCGGATGGTATTTCAACATCTTATATGTGGTTTTGGAGGACAGTTCTGATTTGCCCGTCCCCCTCAACCACTGACATGTTCATGTTCTGCCCGAAAACCACGCGGAAGAATGAACATTTTCTAAGTTTTTAGGATTACCAGCAGTGTCAAAAAATGTCCGGCAGGAAATCCGTGCAGTGTGTACTGATGCAGAGATTTTCTATTTAAATCAATGTTAAAGGTTGACAGTCGGTTTACAGATGGCTTTCAAATCCGAAAACCATCTGTAATACCGACTGAAAAAACCTGCCATGGGGACAAGCCCTTATATCCAAATTGGTTTATAGTGCGTTCCAGATGGATGAGGGAACACAGAAAATTCCCCAAATCTTTCCCTAGACAATAATGCTGCCAAAATGTAACAGTGGAAGCCGGGTATATGTGGATCCTCTGGGTCCCCACGAGTGAAGGTATAGATGCAGACAACGGCAGGGACTGGAGTCTAAGGGAGTCTTCACTGGAGCCCGCCGCAATGCCAGATGGACTTAGCTGCAGCGAACCTCCAGGCCCCTACCCATGTCAAGGCTGCTCGTGGCGACAGCCAAAGTGCCGGATAGAGGACAGTGGGAACAGGCAGTGGTGTCGGGTCACAGGCAGGTAGCAAGCGATGATAGGTAGCAGAGTCCCAGACAGGTAGCAAACTGACGTAATGGCAGGTAACAGCAGTACAGGTAGCAGTCTGGCATAACTCAGAAATCACGATGTCAATAAACACAGGTAACCAGACAGCAACCAGAGGTTAGGAGCAATGTGAGAACATCAACAAACTGACTAAGAGCACAGGCAAGAAATTCCTTAAGTCACAGGTGGTAAAAGGTCAGTGGTAATTAGGCACTGTCCCTTTAAATCTCGGCGAGCCAGCAAGGGGTGCGGGACTCTGGCAGGTGCAAGGACCAGAGAAGAAGTGAGGACAGGTGAGTACCTGCAAGTGGGGGGAGCTGGGGCCACAACTGGGAAACAGACCATCCCCTGGTCGGAGCAGTACCTGACTGAACATGACACCCCCATAGTTGTGTTCTTCCAGCAATGGTTGCAGGATATATGTTTAATGTTTCTTGCCTGATGTGCCAACATCCATCCATTTGATAAAGCAAATGATGTGACTCATTGAGAAAGTAACACTATACTACATGTTGAGGTCTAATTTTGATGCTGAGTTCTTTTTAACTAATGCAACATTGATAGGAGAGTTGCATTGACAATCAGTATGCTTCAGAGCCCTATACACAGTAGGGTTCATTAAAATGTTGTTGGTAGCCCCCTGGTTCATTTTTGGAGTGTTTAAACACATTCAACATAAAAAAGTGTAAGAACCAGGGGTAGAGTTGTGGCCCCGGGAAAGTATGTATCACCGAGGTGGCTGGCCTCGGTGTTATAAAAAACCCTATAGTTTATTGCCAGCAATGTTATGTTGCTGAGCCATCTTTATTGTGGTAGTTCAGGTCCGGGTTTTTTATGCAGTGGCCGGAGAGCTGGGTGGGAAGGTCGCTCCTATACTCCAGCCCGGGCCTTATCAGGCATATAAAGCAGCTGACACAGCTCTGATGGGAGCTGTGTGATTATGCTGGAAGCCTCTGTGGAAATGAGGACATGCAAAGCTGTCTCCAAGTTGCTGCGAGCGTTTCTACTGCTGACATGGTGAGGTTGTTTTATGTTGCCTTGTTATGAACCCTGAAGAAAGGACTGTCTTGGTTTTGCTGTGACATGCTGAAGGAAGCACACTTTTGTTTGATTCAAGTCTGAGAGACAATAAACTTTCTGTTATGTTTTGCACCTAAACCTGAGTTTGTGCTTATCCAGAGACTACCTATGAGCTGACACCCCTACAAGAGATGTCATACATACTCACTTCAAAACTTTAGAAAAATCTTTACAAATACCAGCTCTGTAACAGTGGCTCCTTCTCTAATGAACCATGCCCATTCATAGATTACATGGCCATTCATTTGGCCAAACTTAACAGTGCAGCCTGGGCTGTAAGTGAAAACATGCACACCGCAAAAGGAAAACTGAGCAAAATGTTTAATAAAGACACATGGATAAAAATAATTTTGCTCCATAGTAAGTACAATGCAATTTTTTACAAACTTTCTTTCAAATGTAACTAGCCTTTAATGATTGCATGCACTTTTTAACCACCTTTTGAATTGCTTCATTGCATATAATGATCCAGTACAAACCTAGCGAGATTCCACATTTATATAGTACAAACCTTGTGTGAATTCTCATCTTAAAGTCACAGTTTTCTTCTGCATAAACCCTCCTCTTGCTAACCTAAAATATGACTACAGGTTTATACTATACAATCATGACAACTTAAAACATTATATATAACATTAGCTCCCCACCATTATTTCTTTTTACAGAAAGGTTATTTATAAAAGATGAGTATTTTCATTCCTGGACTACACAATGTAGTTCTTTGTGTTTTCGGTTTATAACAAATAAGATTCCTATGCTTTATTCTTTGCTCTAAAATCAAGAACACCACTAGAAAATTATTATACGGCATGGTTTAAAGATTAGATTACATTATTCTAACTCATGCATTATGCATTGAATACTTTACATTGTCTCCATTTTACCTATGTATCTTCTGGACAAATCAAAAAATAAAATCAAATATACTGTAAGAGAAATCATCCACTAAATTTTATTACATTACTACATTAACACAAGCTAATGGATTCCTTGGCAAACAATATCTTATTATATAAGGATATTTCCTCACCTAAGTGTGATAATACTGGAATAAAGACATCTTTAAAAGATAGCCAAAGAACAAATAGAACATAAGATATAATAATAATAATATTAAAAATTATAATAATAAAAAACACAATGGCTGTGTAACAATTTTACATGCAAGAATGAGCAAAGTATTTTATCACTTTTTTGGGGGCATGAATGAGAAGGAATAATAGGTTTTTCAATTTTATTACTACTATAACTAAAAGATATTTATTTCCCATATTCTAAAATTCAGTTAGAGTTTTTCCTGTGTTCCAAGTATCTTCCTTTTTTGAAGCTGAACAGCAGTATATCCAATTTGAAAGCGGTTTCCTGTTGTTGAGCTTTGTCTATCTTCCACTCTCTAAGCCTTAATTTCCTTGCATGCAATTGAAAGTCTAAGTAGTCAGAATCAGAAAGGTGTGGCTTGAAAAGCTGCAGTAAAAAGCCACATCCCTTTGGTCACATGATCTTCTAGGCCTGACACAGAGCTTTTTTTCTGTGTGTTGAGATGCACTGATCTTCCTTTTATCAAACAGCTGATGTAGATCTACAGGAAGCTCACATAAAATGTAAAAAAAGATCTTCAAACAAAATTCGATGACACAAAGATCTAAGATAACCTAAATAAATGCAAAATACAGTTTTCAAATAATGTTTTTCTCTTTTGAAAGAAAATAAGTAATCAACACCTATTTAACCTATGAAAAAAGTAACTGCCCATAAACTATGCCTGATCGTGTCTCCTTTATTGACAATAGCTACAGCCAAATAAATAAAAAAACAGAGATTCAGAATTACTTTAAATTGGCCATACTGGAGAATATTCATATATTTAAGGTTTTGTCTAAGCATTCCAAGCCAGAAATAGGCCACTCCTAAACCTAAAATTATTACCTTATTACAGTGGTCCCTAAAATTACAATGGCCTCAGGATACAATATCCTCAACATTCAATGATCTTTCCTGGGACATTTTATGTTGAGTGTGATTTCAAGATGTATTGTCACATACAATGATCCAGCCGATTGCCATAGAATATTTTATTTGCAAAACATCTGTTGTAGTGAAGCACATGCACTGATTGGCGGTCTATGAACACCTCTCTACGATACAGTACGGTACTACTCTAAATGTTCTGTAAACCTCTTTATATTTGCTGAACTGAGCAGATAAAGGAGATTCACTTTTTTTTTTCCTGGTACATTTTTTATAAAGTACATGACCTAAAAAAGTTCCTGTTCTCAGGCAGAAATTGATTTCCTGCTTTCAGCAGCCCTTTCTAACTGGTATATGTAAGGACTTGCTTTTTCTGTATTAATTATCTACATAACTTTCTTTAATCTTCATTTTGCATTTTGTTGGGAGTCAACTTTTGGGGACTTGGAACCAATTATCACTTTTCCACAGAGTGATATTTGATAACTTTTATGTATATTTAATTAAAAAAAAACCTGACATTTACAGAAAACTTTGAATGTCTCTGATTTTAAGACAGATACCACATAAAACAGTTAATAATTCTGATGACTTCTGAGCCAATATCATCCAATGGACATTATTGCATGCCCATTTACATTGTCATTGCAAATTGGACATATGTACAAATTGGACATATGTACAATTATGACTATTTGCAGGAAGAGGTCAAGGAATTAAACAGAGTAAACCCACACAGACATAGGGAGAACATACATACAGTAATTGCAAATTTTCCAAGTACATAATGCTATTGAAAAGTTTTTAAATAAAACAAGACAATAAATGGATAGATTAGTTTTTTTTTTTGTTCAGTCTTAACCTAGGGGCTCTCAACAAGGGGGAAATTCTAGTATTTTTTTTTTTATTTAGGTGAGGGAATTGTGTATACTACTCAGCAAGGTATAATCAAAACGTAACATTTTATGCAAATTATCTACTTTTTGAGTTAGACTATCTAGGTAAAGGGGTTTGAGAAAAAACAATTTAAACAAAAAGTAATACAATAGTGTTGTGTAATAGTAAAACAATATTTGAAAAAATAAGTTGCCCAGCTTGAAAGAAACAATGTCACAAATTTCTACCTCAACTTTTTGCCCATAAGATGGAGCAGTAACCTACAGTTGAAACCAGAAGTTTACACACACTATATAAAAAGACACATATGCATGTTTTTATCACTATCTGACATGAAATCAGAATAAATGCCAGAAAAATGAGAGAGAGGCATTTTTATTACTTTCTGCAAGTTTACATACATTTCATTAGTATTTGGTAGCATTGCCCTTAAACTGTATGACTTGGGTCAAACATTTTGGATATCCTTCCACAAGCTTCTCACAATAGTTGGTAGGAATTTGGCCCATTCCTCCTGACAGAAATGGTGTAACTGAGCATCGCATGGCTTTCAATACCATCTGTATGCTGATGATACCCAACTCTACATCTCCGGCCCAGATATTACCTCTCTACTCTCCCGGATCCATGACTGTCTTTCGTCCATATCCTCCTACTTCTCCTCACGTCTCCTGAAGCTAAACGTGGAGAAAACTGAATTCATCATCTTCCCACCGTCCCACTCTATCCCTCCACCTGATCTCTCTATCACAGTCAATGGCTACACTCTCTCACCAGCTCCAAGAGTCCGCTGCCTTGGGATAACCCTTGACTGCAATTTGTTCTTCAAACCGCACATCCCAACCCTCACCTCTGCCTGCTGCCTCCACCTAAAAATATCTCCTGTATACGCTTATTCCTTAACTTCGAAAGTACAAAAATGCTGGTCCATGGCCTCGTCCTCTCATGACTAGACTATTACAACATCCTTCTCTGTGACCTCCCAGCTAGCACCCTCGCTCCCCTACAATCCATCCTTAACTCTGCAGCCCGTCTGATTCACCTCTCTCCTCGACACTCCTCTGACTCTCCTCTCTGCCAATCCCTTCACTGGCTTCCCATTGCCCAGCGAATCCAGTTCAAGTTAGTAAGCTTGACCTACAAGGCTTTCCATAACCTCTCCCCTCCATACATATCTGCCTTAATCTCGAGATATCTCCCCTCACGCAATCTCTGCTCCTGACAGGACCTTCTTCTCTGCTCTCCCCGTGTCAACTCCTCACATAACTGTCTCCAAGACTTCTCCTGTGCTTCCCCCATACTCTGGAACTCACTGCCCCAACACCTCAGACTTTCCCCCACTCTCACCTGCCTCAAAATCAACCTGAAAACCCATCTCTTCAGGATTGCCTATAACCAAAAATAACCTTGCTGTCACTACACCCTCCACAAACATGTCTGCCCCCCTGTCTCTTTCCAACTTCCTTCTAGAGTGTAAGCCCTCACGGGCAGAGACCTCTCTCCTTCTGTACCAGTTGTTAGTTATTAATTTGTCACCTTTGTTTGACCTATGTTATGTATGAAACCCGAATTTTACAGCGCTCCCGGAACCAAGGGCGCTCAAAAATAAATAATAATAATAATGTTTGTAGATCGCCTTGCTCGCATCTGCTTTTGCAGCTTTGCCCATAAATTTTCAATAGGATTTAGATATGGGCTTTGTGATGGCTACTACAAATATTGACTTGGTTATCCTTAAGCCACTTTATAACCAGTTTGGCAGTATGCTTTGGGTCATTGTCCATTTTGGAAGACCCATTTCTGCCCAAGCTTTAACTTTCTGGCAGATGTCTTGAGGTGCTGCTTCAGTATTGTCACATAATCTTCTGTCCTCATGCTGCCATCTATTTTGTGAAGTGTACCGGTCCCTCCTTCAGCAAAACAACCCAACAACATGATGCTGCCACCCCCATGTTTCACAGTTGGGATGGTGTTCTTAGGCTTCCACGCTTCTCCCTTTTTCCTCCAAATGTAATGATGGTCATTATGGCCAAACAGTTCAATTTCAGTTTCGTGACACCAAAAATGTAGGGCTTTGTTCCTGTGTGGATTTTCAAACATTAATCTGGCTTTTATATGTTTCTTTTGGAGTAATGGCTTCTTCCTGGCAGAGTTGCCTTGTAGCCCATGTTGCTACAGTTCTTGTTTTACTGTGGAAAATGACACAATCTTACTAGCTTCCGTTAGCATCTTCACAGGTCTTTTGGTTTTGTTCTTGGGTTGACATGTCGGACCAAAGCACATTCATCTCTGAGACACAGAACCTGTCTCCTTCTTGAGCAGTATGATGGCTGGTAATTACCATCTTGTTTGTACTTGTGTATACTGGTTTGTACAATTTGTCTAGGAACATTGAAGTACCGTATATACTCGAGTCTAAGCCGACCCGAGTATAAGCCAAGGCACCTACTTTTGCCACAAAAACCAGGACAGCTTATTGACTCGAGTATAAGCCTAGGATGGAAAATGCAGCGGCTACCAGTTAATGTTAAAAATAAAAATAGATACCACTAAAATTACATAGGCAGTTTGATGCAACCCACAGGCAGATATAGGCTGGTATAGGCAGTTTAATGTCCCCTATAGCCAGGTTATAGGCATGTATATGCAGTTTAATGTACCCCATAGGCAGGTTATAGGCAGGTATAGGTCGTTATACTCAGGTATATGCAGCTATATGTCCCCATAGGCAGGTAATTGCCCCCATAGGCAGGTTATAGGCATGTATAGGTCCCCCTAGGTAGGTTATAGGCAGGTATAGATCGTTATAAGCAGTTATAGGTCCCCTAGGCAGGCTATAGGCAGGTATGTCTCCCTAGGTAGGTTATAGCCAGGTATAGGTAGGTTATAGCCAGGTATAGGTCCCCCTTGCCAGGCTATAGGCAGGTATAAGTCCCCCTATGTAGGTTATAGCCAGGTATAGGTAGGTTATAGCCAGGTATAGGTCCCTATAGGCAGGTATAAGTCCCCCTAGGTAGGTTATATGCAGGTATAGGTAGGTTATAAGCAGGTATAGGTAGGTTATAGCCAGGTATAGGTCCCACTAGGCAGGTATAAGTCCCCCTAGGTAGGTTATAGGCAGGTATAGATTGTTATAGGCAGGTATAGGTCCCCCTAGGCAGGCTATAGGCAGGTATGTCTCCCTAGGTAGGTTATAGCCAGGTATAGGTAGGTTATCGCCAGGTATAGGTCCCCTTAGGCAGGCTATAGGCAGGTATAAGTCCCCCTAGGTAGGTTATAGGCAGGTATAGGTAGGTTATAGGCAGGTATAGGTAGGTTATAGCCAGGTATAGGTCCCACTAGGCAGGTATAAGTCCCCCTAGGTAGGTTATAGCCAGGTATAGGTAGGTTATAGCCAGGTATAGGTCCCACTAGGCAGGTATAGGCACATTTTTAAAACAAAAAACAACCACTTAACTGGCTCCCCGCCGCTCCGCCTCCTCACTGTTCCGCCTCCCGCGCGCTGTCCTCCATCTTCCCGGCACAGGCGGGTGATGTCCTCAGGCCGCGAACGCAGCATGATGACACACGCTGCCTGTGCCGGAAACTCCGGACAGCCGCGAGTCTGCCGCCGCCCGGAGTCCACTGCGGAGCAGGGAGCGCTCGCTCTCTGCACCGCAGTGGTATCTCTTGTCCTGCATGCGCCCCGGAGGAGTCGCATACAGGGGAAGAGATAGCCGACAGCGCACGGGCCACCGCAGTGCCCGGACGCTGTCAGATTACTCGGCCTTCAGCCATATGCGCTCCCTGAGGAGCCGCATATAGCTGAAGCGTCCCTGTCGGTGCACGGGCCATCACAGCCCGAGTGCCGACAGTGACTCGAGTATAAGCCGAGGGGGGATTTTTCAGCACATTTTTTGTGCTGAAAAACTCGGCTTATACTCGAGTATATATGGTATCTGGAAATTGCACCAAAGGATGAACCAGACTTATGCACGTCCACAATTCACTTCCTGATATCTTGGCTGATTTCTTTAGACTTTCCCATGATGTTACACACAGAAGCAGTGTGTTTCTGATGTGCAATCAAAATACATCCACAGGTGTGTCTCTAATTAACTCAGATGTTGCCAATTACCCTATCCGAAGCTTCCAAAGACCTGACATCATCATATGGGATGTCCCTAATTGTTTAATGGCATAGTAATCCTGGTGCATGTAAACCTAGTAATCCTGGTGCATGTAAACCTATGGACTTGACCAAGGATGTATTTTTTCCGGGAGGAAGTATACTTTTTATCGGTATTGGTTTGGAACATGTGTGACTGTTTTGATCACTTTTATTCCAAACTTTAGGGGAAGTGAAATCACTAAAAAAAACTCCGCAATTTTGGCATTTGGAATTGTTTTTCTTCTAGAGTGTTCAGCGTACAGGATAAATTATGTTATATTTTAATAGATCTTTTACAGACGTGGTGATACCAATTATGTGTAATTTTTTCTTTATTTTTTATTTGTAAAATGGCAAAAGTGGGATGATTTGAACTTTTTATTTTTTATTTTTTTATACTTTTAAATATTATTATTTTTTTACTTTACAATTGAGTCCCCCTAGTGTGCTTGACCACTTAGGGGTGCGATCATTAATGCAGCCTATTGCATTGTATGATCAATGCAATAGGGTGTACAAAGATGGTGGTTAAACGAAAAGTAAAATGGAAAACATTGCGGCGATGGAAGCCTTCACAAGGCACTTACATGCTGCGGCCTCAATTGTCCTGGTGCCTAAGAGGTTAAACAACATGGAATGGAGCCAGCGCCATACCGTGCTGTTACCAGCAGGTGTCAACTGCAATTAGAAGCCGATATATAGCGGGGTAGCTCTTTACCAGCACTAGGATGTACCTATACATCCAATGTCAGTAAAGGGTTAAAAACTGAGGTTGAACTGCCAAGTTTTTCCAAATTTTCATGACATTTTGATATTTTCACAAATAAACAAGGATTGTATGGACCAAATTTTGTTACCAACTTAAAGCACAATATGTCAGGAAAAAACATTTTCGGAGTCACCTGGCTAGGTAGCAGTATCAAACAGTTCTGCCCCCAACAAGTGACACATTAGATTTCAAAATTGGGGCTCTGCCATAGAAGTCAAAACTAGATGCAAATAGTTAAATAGCATTGCACATACTAGTAAACTGATTAATTGTCTCTCATTTCTGTACCAGCAAAAACTCTCAGTGTATATTTATTGCTGTCTATATCACGTTCAGCATTAATGTAAAATTACAGAGGAACTGTTGAATAAGCTATCCTTATTTCATCACTAAAACAGCTCAGATTATTATTCTTCATTATTTTACTAGGCTATTAATAGAGAAATGCATTGATGGTTATAGCTTAATTGGAACGAACTATGGTAATGGTCTCGCAGAGTCTCATATCAATAATTTTCTGCTGAAGTTGAGTTTGCCTTGCTGAGCACATCATTCATCATCATAACCAGCAAGCATCTTTGGGAAAGACTAGAATCTTTTCCTGGATAAATTGCTTATAGTCCACAGAGATTTAAAATTTATATGCTTAACTTTACATCTAGGGTTTTAATTACTATGTACTTACTGGACTATATTGCAAAATGCATATTTATAAAATCATTTGTTTTAATTCAGCCAAATGAATTTTGCACAGTCAGTTTAATATGGTTTTGCTTATGGATTGACAGCAGGGTTCTGTTTGTTTATGCTGCCTTGGGCCTTTTTGGACGAATTTATTCTAAAATAGTAATTGCGCACCCTGCATACTCATGACGCATTGTCTTACAATCATTTTGATTAGATCAACAGGCAGCTGGCAGATTGAGAACCAAACCATAAACTCTTATGCATGAAAAATGTTTAGGTCTAAGACTTTCTTTGTTGCCCACAGCAACCAATCACACGGAGCTCTGATTGATTGCTAGGGGCAACAAAGAAAGTCTTACATCTAGACAGTTTTCATACATGTCCCCATGGGTTCTTATATAAAACATTTTCCTATTGCTAACATTATGCAGTCTAAAGCTTGTCTCTAAATGTAAAAATAATTCATTATAAAAATATTTGATACAAAATGGAATCAAAGACACAAAGGACTATTTAGAAAATGCTTTAACATATATTTAAATATATATACAGTACGTATCTCACAAAAGTGACAACACGTCTCACATTTTTGTAAATATTGTACTATATGTTTTCATATGACACTTTGATAAAATCTAAACTAGTCAGTGTACAGCTTGTACAACAGTATAAATTTGGTGTTCCCTCAATATAACTCAACACACAGTCATCAATGTCTAAACCGCTGGCAACAAAAGGGAGTACATCCCTAATAGAAAATGGACAAATTGTACCCTTCAAAGTGGCATGTGACTACTTAGTGTTACAAGGTGTCAGGTGTGAATGTGGAACAGCTGTGTTGAACTTGAGGCGACATGTATGAAAACCGTCTAGGTCTAAAATTCTCTTTGTTGTCCATAGCAACCAATTAGAGCGCCCCTTTCATTTCATATAGTGCTCTAGAAAAATGAAAGGGGTGCTCTGATTGTTTGCTATGGGCAATAAAGAGAGTTTTAGACCTAGACAATTTTTTTACATGTGGCCGTTGGTGTTATCGCTTTTACACTCTCTCATACTGATCACTGGAAGTTCAACATGGCACCTCATGGCAAAGGATTCTCTGAGGATCTGAAAAAAAGAATTGTTGCTCTACCTAAATATGGCCCATGCTATAAGAAGATTGCCAATACCATGAAACTGAGCTACAGGTTCCACTCAGAACAGGCCTCGGCATGAAGAAGTTGAATGCATGTTCTCAGTATCATATCCAGAGATTGTCTTTTCAAAATAGATGTATGAGTGCTGCCAGCATTGCTGCAGAGGTTAAAGGGGTGGTGGCTTAGCCTGTCAGTGCTTAGACCATTCACCACACACTGCATCAAATTGGTCTGCATGGCTGTCATCACAGAAGAAAGCCTCTTCTACAGAAGAAAGCCTGCAAACAGTTTGCTGAAGACAAGCAGACTAAGCACATGGATTAATGTAACCATGTCCTGCGGTGTGATGAGGCCAATATAAACTTGTTTGTTTCAGATGGTGTCAAGCGTTTGTGGTGGCAACCAGATTAGGAGTACAAAGACAAGCGTGTTTTGCCCACAGTCAAGCATGGTGGTGGAAGTGTCATGGTTTGGGGCTGCATGCTCCTGGCTGTGGGGAGCTACAGTTCATTAAGGGAACTATGAATGCCAACAAGTACTGTGACATACTGAAGCAGAGCAGTATCCCCTCCCTTCAGAAACTGGGCCGCAGGGCAATATTCCAAGATGATAACAGCTTATAGCAAAGACCAAACTTTTAAATTTTCATTAAATTTTAATCATATTTCGATTTAAAATAGACAACAGTCTAGAAAAGTGCAGGTACTTATCAGGCCATGGTGTAGTCCATTTCTCTGTATAGCATAGCAGTGAGGATTAGCTGGAGGACACAAGCCGCCCGCACACCTGTGCAACGTTTCGAAGACAAAGCTTCTTTCTCAAGCATGCGCAGTAGGGTAAGTATATCCCTTATATACGTTTCTATAAACACAGATAAATCAGGGCATTTACAAAATACAAAACACTATAAAAACACACTCATCTCAAGTTTTTCATTGAATCCTTTAGGACTAAGAGCATCTAGCATGACTATTCAAAAAATTTCTCTTTTTATTAGGTATTCACTGGTAACTATACCAGTGCAAGATTTAACCCTTTCTAGCACACACCATTTTAATTCAGCAACATTATGTTACGCTTCAAAAAAATGGCGAGCAACCATATTTTCTTCATATTCTTTACCTTCACTTATATGTGCCTCCTGATTATTTTTGTTAGCTTTTTCTTTTTTTGTTTTATAAAGCCTAATAGCTGATCTATGCTATAAGAAGTATACACGTGAGGAGTGGAAGCTCATGTTAACCATACGGGTGCAGATGAGATTCAAGCCTATACCAAGATTCATTGTGTTTTAAAGATGATAACAACCCCAAACATACCTTCAAGACAATTCATACCTTCAAGACAAGTCGACTCAGTTAGGCGCATTGTATGCCAGAAAAACAGTTAAAAACCTTTTCATACATGTTGCCCTAAGTCTTATAAACGATCACAAATCTAAGTAGAACAGTAATAAAACTGTAATTTTTTTCTTGATGTTCTAAAATGTGGTATTTCATATAACTTTTTCTCTACTTTTCTGTCAAAGAATCATCAGTACTACATTTTTAGTTTTGCTTCACAAATGAAACGTAGCAATGTTTTACAAAGCTGCTGTAAAACATATCTCTAAATACTTTTAAACATAGCTCGGGTAAGATGGCTGCCCCCATGATCATTTACAGAAAACAAAATAAAAAAATCTACAATCAGAAGATAAAAACGATAAGATGATAAAATTGTTCATCAATTTCAAGTCCTAAGTAGCACTGCAAGTTTGCTTGGCTGTAGTTGGAACTCCCATAGAAAGGAACTTAGAGTGGCTGTTCTATGTGGCTGGGGATGAGCCAGCAGCAGATCACGGACTTAATTAATGAGAAAATGCCTTGAAATAAGTCAAAAGAAGAAATCACTTCCAATGTTTCCCATAACATACTGAAGCTATACCAAATATCAACATTTTTCAAGTGATCCGTTGAATGAGTGGCCCACATATACCGATGCTAGAAAATAAAATAATATAAAAGATACAACAATTATACAAAACCCAATAACTATGATTTTAAATAAGGTATGTTAAAGAGGATATGTGTAAAAGGTCAATAAAGCCATGCTACCTGTTTAATCATTGCCATTGCAGTCATTTGTCAAACCCAAAATAGTGACAGAAATGTTAATTTGATTTAGAATTTGTAAAACTGTCTTCACTCATTAATGTATTCATTGTTAGGATTAGGAAAGGAATGAAATATGTCAAAGGTTATTAATGATCTAAATTCCCCTGAGAGACCTCAAACAAGGTCTATGAAATTTTGAGAAATGGCAAATTTACCAAACTATGTATCACTTGCAAACGTTAAATGTTTTTTTCATAACTAATATGGGTAAATTAGTATTAAAAATCTGTACAAATAAAAAGTTAATTTGTTTTGTTACCAAAAACATTCAAATATGTTTTATTTATAATTCACAAATGAGGCTGTTTGCCCATAGACAGTGTTAAATGGATAAGTATATGAAGCTGACAGTGGAGATTCCAAAGACCTGTCGGTTTTTGCGATTTTTTTTTTATATTAAGCTAATTTATATGGGTTGAATCATGAACAGCATACTCACAGTTCAAAGGGACATCTGCAGGATAGTTGGTAAATTTATGATTGTTTGGGGTCTGACTGCTTTGGCTATTGTTCTGATTTCCTAATTGAGTGGTCAGCCATGTGTACGTTGCTCCATTCAACTCTATATGACTAATGAATATAGCTAAGCACTGTCCTGTATGTATGCAGCAGTCCCATAGACATAGAATGGGGTATCACAATACTTGCCAAACCGCTGCTCTATTCCATTCTCCTAAACATTGAGTGTTTTAACATATGGACAGGTGACAAATGTTGCCCATGGTCCAACCAATTTAAAGTAAATAGTTTGTCAATATGAAGGATTTTTTTTTTTGCGTCGTCAACATAGATTTGACTTCTCTCCAAATGCCTTCCATGTTCTTATGGTGGTTTGCTGGCCAGCGTGGCCTAGCCAGGAGGTTATGGTTTATCTTTCCATATCTACATATACAAACAAAGCATTAGGGAAAATCTACCGCATTTAGTTGTTTTATTACAAAATTCACATTTGGTGGAGGGGCAGACATTTATATCACTTGTGTGGTTGTTAGTGCTGACTGAATTATACAGATAACACCTCATTCTAAATGCTAAGACTGGAGATAACTTCAATCCCAGATGTTTAAACCCTTATTTGCTGTAGTCAATTCTTACTATGGCATTTAAGTGGTTAGACAAGAGGCTTCTCTTTTCTGTTCGCCCAACTACCTGCTCTAGTGACCCCATTCCCTCCTATCTCAATCAGTCCATTTCTCCAGCTGTCATCTCTCACCTTACTGCAGTCTTCAATCTCTCTGTCCACTGGGGATTCCATCCTCCTTTAAACATGCCATTATAACCCCTTTACCAAAAAAGCCCACTCTGGACTAATCCTGTGCTACTAATTACCTACCAGTCTCTAACCCGCCATTCATCTTTAAACTCTTGAAACGCTTGGTCTACTCTCACCTAGTCTGCTATCTCTCTGCTAACTCTCTTCTCGACCCCCTGAAATCAGATTTTTGAGCCTTACACTCCACAGAAACGTCTCTACCTAAAATTTCAAATGATTGTCTCACAGCTAAATCTCAGGGCAACTACTTGTGTTTGCTTATTCTAAATCTCTCTGCAGCACTTGACACTGTAGATTACCAACTTCTCCTCAGCATGCTTAGTGCCATTGACCTCCAGGACACCGCGCTCTCTTGGTTCTCATCCTACCTCTATGACCGCTCCTCTAGTGTCTTATTTGCAGGTTCTACTTCTCCTTTTCTTCCTCTTACTGTTGGGGTTCATCAGGGATCAGTTCTAGGTCCTCTCCTCTTTTTACTATACACAGCCCCGACTGGAGTAACAGCAGAGTTAGCTTTCAGTACTGTCTCTATGCTGATGACACTCAATTAAACACCTCTTCCAGTGGCATCAACCCTACCCTGCTGCAAAACACCAGTGACTGTTTGCTGTCTCTGACATCATGTCCTTTCTCTATCTCAAACTAAACCTCCCTAAAACTGAACTTCTTGTCATCCCGCCAACTACTAACCAATCCGCTGTTTCAGTGTGTGGTACTACCATAACTCTTAGGCAGCAGGGCCGCTGTCTTGGGGTCATACTAGTTTCTGATCTGTCCTTCACTCCCTATATCCAGTCCCTTGTCCGCTCCTGTCACCTGCACCTCAAGAACGTCTCCAGAATCCGTCCTTTTCTTAATTTGGAAACAATTCAAACTCCCATTGTTGCTCTTATTCTTTCTCATCTTGACTACTGTAACTACCTGCTCATTGGTCTCCCTCTCTGTAAACTCTCCCCTCTCAAATCTGTCCTGAATGCAGCAGTAAGGCTCATATTTTTGCAGCCATTATACTGATGCTTCTACCCTGTGTCAGTCACTGCACTGGTTAACCAATCAGTACAGAAAACAACAGAAACAAATCCCTCTCACCTATAAAGCTCTCCACAGTGCTGCATCCCTTTATATTTCTTCCCTCATTTCTGTCTACCACCCTATCTGGTCTCTCCGCTCTGCTGATGATCTTAGATTACAGGCCTCAATTAGTGATGAGCGATTACGTTGACTATCATCATCGGGTCGATAGTCGATATCGTCAATTATCAAGACGATTTCCGATAGTCAATAACAGATTATCGCCGATGACCATTAAAGTCTAGGGGAGAGGAACAACACCTTCATTCTTACACCCAAACAGGGCTGGAGAACCTGGAATTAACATCCACAACAGTCAAATGGATACGTGCTACATCTTAGGTAACACACTTAGGTTATAAAAGCCACAGAAAGAAAATCACAGACCACTCACTATCCCTGTCTTGTACCACAGCATGACCCTTAAACCTGCATGACCCACAAATTAAAAAGTGCCAGAAGGCAGTATTATTTGAACCATCATTTTACTTGAACTGGATATTGACTATCCCTGTCCTGGAACGCAGCATGACCCTTAAACCTATCTGACCCCCAGATTAAAAAAGTGCCGGAAAAAGGAGTCATTTAACTACCATTTTAGTTGAACTGGACATTGACTATATCTGTCCTGGGCCACAGCATGAGCCCCAAACCTGGATGACCCACAGATTTAAAAGTGCCGGAAAAAAGAGTCTTTGAACCACCATTTTAGTTGAACTGGACATTGACGATACTTGTCCTGGGCCACAGCATGAGCCCCAAACCTGCATGACCCCCAGATTAAAAAAGTGCCGGGAAAAGGAGTCTTTGAACCACCATTTTAGTCGAACTGGACATTAACTATATATGTCCTGTACCGCAGTATGACCATTAAACCTGTCTGACCCACAGATTAAAAAGTGCTGGGAAACGAGTCTTTAAACCACCATTTTAGTTGAACTGGACATTGACTATGCCTGTCCTGGACCGCAGTATGACCATTAAACCTGTCTGACCAACAGATTAAAAAGTGCTGGTAAAAGGAGTCTTTGAACCACCATTTTAGTTGAACTGGACATTGACTATGCCTTTCCTGGGCCACAGCATGAGCCCCAAACCTGTCTGACCCACAGATTAAAACGTGCCGGGAAAAGGAGTCTTTCAACCACCATTTAGTTAAAACTGTTTTATTGACTATACCTGTCCTGGAGTAACCTACATATGTTCAAGTCTTCCTTTTACCTCCCTTGTACAATTCAGAGGAATATTTGTATCCGCTATTTTGTACATGCAAGTTTTTTAGTAGTTTAATTCTAGAAAACACATTTTTAAAATAGGATGGAATCCCACCACATTTTTGTTTCTATTTTTTTTTTTTAATTGTATTAAATGGGTTGTCTCACTACAGGAATTGATAGCTATTTTAAAGATCTTGCAATAAAAAGTCATTTTGCAATATGTGTCCATTAAACAGTGTCCTACCTATTCCTTTTTTGAAAGCACCATCAACCTTGAGCCACTTTTGACAATTGGTGAAGAACAAATGTCTGTTTTGTAACCACATTTTTTAGAATAGGACCGTAGTATAGCTGCATTTCAACAGCAAAATGCCCCCAACAATTCAAAACATGATCCTTGAGTCACTTTTGACAATTGTGAAGAACAAATGTCTGTTAAAAACCACATGTTTTAGAATAGGACCTGTAGCATAGCTGCATTTCACAGCAAAATAACCCCCAAAAATTCAAAACATGACCCTTGAGCCACTTTTGACAATTGTGAAGAACAAATGTCTGTTAAAAACCAAATTTTTTAGAATAGGACCTGTAGTATAGCTGCAGTTCACAGCAAAATGCCCCCAAAAATTCAAAACATGACCTTGGGGCCCCCTTTTGACAATTGTGAAGAACAAACGTCTGTTAGAAACAAACTTTTTTAGAATAGGACCTGTAGTATTGCTGCATTTCAAAGCAGCATGACCCCAAAAATTATAAAAATGACTTCTCAGCCACTGTTACAAATTGTGAGGAGAAATTTGGCACTTAAAAGCCACATTTCTGTTCAAAGGACCATGATTATAGCTGTATCTACAGCAACATGACCCCAAAAATTGTAAATAGACGTCTCAGCCACTATTAAAAATTTTTGATGGAGAAATGCCACTTAGAAGCCACATTTCTGTTCCAAAGGACCATGATTATAGCTGTATCTCATAGCAACATGACCTCAAAACCATTGACAATTCGGAAAATTCTAAAGATAAAGTGAGTGAATGGAAAACAGTTCTGTTATGAAACCTTGGTGTCTTTTACGGTCTCCACACACAACCGCAAAATGATCTTTTGGGGGAAAAAAAAAGAG
>JAODAL010012478.1:0-95253 GCA_025379985.1 Phyllomedusa bahiana | reverse complement strand
TGCCACCACCTCAACACTCTTTTCATTGTTGCCACTCTATGACCTCATGCTGCTGCTGCTGTTGCTGTGACATCCACACTGTGTCATTGTGCCACTTTTCTGACCTCATGCTGCTGTGTGGCTGCCATGTCCTCCACACTGTGTCATTGTCCCAAACTGCCTGACCTCATGCTGCTGCCGCAGTGACCTCCCCACACACTCATTCTGCCACTCTGGGGCTTCCTCCTGTTTTGCCACCACCAGAATGTCATTGTGCCACTCCCTGACCCTAATGCTGCTGCTGTCGTGACCTCCACACTGTGTGATTGTGCCACTCGTAGCTAATACTGTTTTGCCGCCTCCAGAATGTCATTGTGCCATGCCTGATCTCATGTGCTGCTGTCGTGACCTCCACACTGTATCATTGTGCCACTCTGGGGGCCTAATACTGTTTACCCACTTCCAGAATGTCATTGTGCCATCCCTGATCTCATACTGCTGCCGCCGTGCATCCACACTGTGTGATTGTGCCACTCTGTGGCCTAATACTGTTTTGCCGCCTCCAGAATGTCATTGTGCCACTGCCTGATCCATACTGCTGCCGCCGTAAACCTCCAACTGTGTGATTGTGCCACTCTGTGGCCTAATACTGTTTTGCCGCATCCAGAATGTCATTGTGCCACTGCCTGATCTCATGCTGCTGCTGTCGTGACCTCCACACTGTGTGATTGTGCCACTCTGTGGCCTAATACTGTTTTGCCGCCTCCAGAATTGTCATTGTGCCACTGCCTGTTCTCATTACTGCTGCCGCCGTGACCTCTACACTGTGTGATTGTCCCACTCTGTGGCCTAATACTGTTTAGCCGCTCCAGAATGTCATTGTGCCACTGCCTGAACTCATACCGCGCCCCCCGTGACCTCCACACTGTGTGATTGTGCCACTCTGTGGCCTTTATACTGTTTTGCCGCCTCCAGAATGTCATTGTGCCACTGCCTGATCTCATGCTGCTGCTGTCGTGACCTCCACACTGTATCATTGTGCCACTCTGTGGCCAAATATTTTTTGCCGCCTCCAGAATGTCATTGTGCCACTGCCTGTTTCTCATACTGCTGCCGCCGTGACCTCCACACTGTGTGATTGTGCCATTCTGTGGCTTCCTCTGTTTTGCCACCTCCGAATGTCATTGTGCCACTGCCTGTGCCCTTTCATACTGCTGCCGCCGGACCTCCGCTCTCAGTCATTGTGCCACTTGTGGCTTCCTCGTGTTTTGCCACCTCCAGAATGTCATTGGCCACTGCCTGACCTCATGTGCTGTGGCTGCCGCCGTCACCTCCACACTCTGTCACTAATGTTGCCACCTGAGCTTCAGCTTGTTTTTTTCCAGCTTTCGCTGGCTTGACTTTATCAGGCTACATTCCCGCTTGAGTTTTTTGGTCAGTTTTGCCCTCTTAAGTGCCCAGGGAATTTTTATAGTGAAGCGATTCTAAGAGCGGCGGCAGGGCCCTCTGCGTGTCATACTAAAACACAACTTGTATGAAGACCAAACCAAGCTCCCTTGCATATTTAAGCATGGGACAACGTTCTACAGCACCCTGCAGGCTCTGTGCAGCCTGGGAAAAAGCCCGCTTTTTAAAGCGATTCGTGCCGAAGTAATTCGGAACGAAACGAATTTTGTCGGAAAATTCGGCGAAGTGACCGAATCAAATTTTTGAGAAATTCGCCCATCTCTACCCTGTAGTAATGGATGGATGGATGCCCTGTAGTAATGGATGGATGGATGCCCTGTAGTAATGGATGGATGGATGCCCCTGTAGTAATGGATGGATGGATTCCCCTGTAGTAATGGATGGATGGATGGATGCCCTGTAGTAATGGATGGATGGATGCCCCTGTAGTAATGGATGGATGGACGGATGCCCTGTAGTAATGGATGGATGGACGCCCTGTAGTAATGGATGGATGGAAGGATGCCCTGTAGTAATGGATGGATGGACGGATGCCCTGTAGTAATGGATGGATGGACGCCCTGTAGTAATGGATGGATGGACGGATGCCCTGTAGTAATGGATGGATGAATGGATACCCCTGTAGTTATGGATGGATGGATGCCTCTGTAGTAATGGATGGACGGATGCCCCTGTAGTGATGGATGGATGGATGGATGCCCCTCTAGTAATGGATGGATGGATGCCTCTGTAGTATTGGATGGATGGATGTCCTGTAGCAATGGATGGATAGATGCCCCTGAAGTAATGAATGGGTGGATGCCCCTGTAGTAATGGATGGATGGATGCCCCTGTAGTAATGGATGGATGGATGGCCCTGTAGTAATGGATGGATGGATGCCCTGTAGTAATGGATGAATGGATGGATGCCCCTGTAGTAATGAATGGATGGATGCCCCTGTAGTAATAAATGGATGGATGCCCTATAGCAATGGATGGATGGATGCCCCTATAGTAATGGATGAATTGATGCCCTATAGCAATGAATGGATGGATGCCCCTGTAGTAATGCATGGATTGATGCCCTATAGCAATGGATGGATGGATGCCCCTGTAGTAATGGATGGATGCCATGTAGTAATGCATGGATGGATGCTCCTGTAGTAATGGATTTATGAATGGATGTCCCTGTAGTAATGGATGGATGGATGCCCCTATAGTAATGAATGATGGATGTCTTGTAGTAATGGATGGATGGATGCCCTGTAGTAATAGATGGATGGATGGATGCCCTGTAGTAATGAATGGATGGATGCCCCTGTAGTAATGGAGAGATGGATGCCCCTGTAGTAATGGATGGATGGATGGATGGATGCCCCTGTAGTAATGGATGGATTGTTTGCCAAACAAATTACTCTTTCTCAAGATCTGTAAGACTTGTCACATGTGTTGTACGTGCAATGACCATTTTTCCGATTAAACTAAAATGTCATCCAGATAAACAACTATGCAACGATCAATGAGTTCTCGGAAAACATCATTTACCAGGTCCTGGAAGACCACAGAAGCGTTGCACAACCCAAAAGGCATAACAAGATATTTAAAATGGCCTTCAGGAGTATTAAATGCAGTCTTCCACCCAGCCCCTTCTCTGTTACAAATAAGGTTACAAGCCGCTCTCATGTCCAGTTTGGAAAACCACTTTACCTCCTGGTTTTGTTTTTATGTCGTTCAATCTTCGGTAAAAAATGATGTGTTATCTGTATTCTACAGGTCTATATGCATCTGGCAATACCAAACATGTATGATTTCCATTATGTTTTGTTACGGTAAAAAAATTCCAAACATTTTTTATTTTCGAAATTTGCGCTGCGGCCCTTGTTTTTGCATTCCTTAACTTTTTTGTACTAACACCTACGGACTTGAGTGAAGGGGACTTTTTTGTGGGCTGAAGTGTATTAATTATTGCTACCAGTTTGCAAAGCATTTAACTTTTTTGATCATTTTTTATTCCAATTTTTAGGGGACATGGAATGACCAAAAAAAGTAACTTTGGCGTTTGGAATTTTTTTTCTTCTATGGTGTTCAGCGTATGGGATAAATTATGTTATTTTAATAGATCAGACTTTTTCAGGCGCGGCGATACCAAGTATGTGTAACTTTTTTTTATTGTTTAATTTTTTTTATTTGTAAAATGGCAAAAAGGGGCGATTTTAACTTTTAATATTTTTTTATTTTTTTAAGTTTTAATTTTTTTTTTACTTTAACGTTTTGCAGCCTAATGCATTACAGCAAAATTGAAAACATGGCGGCAATGGAAGCCTTCACAAGGCTTCCAGCTGCCATGTTAAGCGTTCTGGGCCCCGCGATTTCGCAGCAGGTGCCCTAAATGTAGTGAGGAATGGTACGCGGCATAGTTTCTCATTGAATTAGATGGTGCGGCCATCTTGTACTGCGCCGTCTAAGGGGTTTAACAGAGCTGCGATCCGACTACAAAGCCCCTTGCCGGCATCAGGACGTAACCTTACGTTCAATGTCGGTAAGGGGTTAATTCTCCAGACTGATTAATTCTCCAGTCAAGCACAGGGTTGTGTTTCTGAAGCCAGGGCAACCCCAAAACGATGTCGATGATGGGAGATTATTATTACTATTTCATTTATTTTTTACTTTAACTTTGAGTCCCCCTAGGGCACTACACCACTAGAGGGAGCGATAATTTTTACAGGCTAATACAATGTAATACAATGCATTAGGGTATACAAAGATGGCAGTTTTACTACTTCCTGCCTGGGGCCAGAAGTAGCTAATTTGAAAATATGGCGGAGATGGAGGCCTTCACAAGGCTTCCAGCTGCCATGTCTAAGGGGTTTAACAGCGCTGCGATCCCTTAACAGAGCCCTTTGCCAGTATCAGGATGTAACCAGACGTCCAGTGTCGGTAAGGGGTTAATTCTCCAGACTGACTAATTCTCCAGTCAAGCATAGGGTTGTGTTTCTGAAGCCAGGGCAACCCTAAAACCATGTCGACAATGGCAGATTATTATTACTATTTCATTTTTTTTTTATTTGTAAAATGGCAGAGGTCAGGTAAACAGAAGCACGATAACAAGCGCTGGTGAAAAGATGGCTAGTCAGAACTTTTCACAGGCACAGCAGGTAGATTTAAGGAGGTTTAAATGGAGTGCCCAAACACTGCCTTCATAGCTGATTGTTGCTGCCTCCTGGCCCTCCTATTGGCCTATGTGACACACCCTCTGTCCAGAGTGGCTGTATATCTGTTACTCCAGAGCTCACCAGCAGAGCGCCTCCCTGGGTGTGAACGCAAGCCTGGGGAATCAACAGGTACAGAGCGGTGCACCTTGCCTGCTGGAAGCTGATCAGGTAGGTGAGTTCTGACAACTTGTTTATGGATGCTTACACCTTACCTTGCATTATATTCACAAAGGTTATAGGTGTGAGACCTTGCAATACTTGTATAAAGTATGTTCGTTCGATGCATATATATATGGCTTTTCCTTATAACTTTGTAAGTCTAGGGCTCCTGCTCCTGTCTGCACACTGATTGGCTACCTACCCAGCTGTACTGTCTCACCACTCTTAACTCAATTAACCACTTTTGTACACATCACATTCCTATATTCCTTTATAGGTGTACATGTGAATCACTATATATATAATATATTATAGGAATGGGATGTGTACATATTGGTATATATCTTTATTTTATTGCTGTGTCATTGTGTAGTTATAAAAGTGGTTAATTGAGATAAGAGTGGTGAGACAGTACAGCTGGGTAGGTAGCCAATCAGTGTGCAGACAGGGGCAGGAACCCTAGACTTACAAAGTTATAAGGAAAAGCCTGTCAGCTTAAAGACAGTTCTGAGTTCAAGCATTTAGAAGTTTTGTTCCAGCAAAGAAAAAGGGAAACCCTAATATCAGCAGGCAATAGGTGGGGCAGGAGAGCAGGCTCACTCACAGATGTCCTACTGAAGAGAAACCAAAAAGAGAACACCAGAGCAATGGACACAGAAAGGAGAGAGAGATCACAGTGATAGTAGTGGGCAGTGTGGGGCATTGCTGAGTTAGCGACTCTAGTAAGGACAGAGCTGAGACTGGCCTCACCAGATTCTAGCACTGGGCACAGCTGGACTGGGAGGTTGTTATCGCCAGATGCCAGCTCCTGTCTGCCGGGGATGATCGCTGCCCAATGATGTGTCCCAGGCCGACAGAAAGGCAGGGGAGGCACGAGATGGCTGCTGGCTCTTGGATTGGGTCCTGGAGCAGTACAATACTGTGCATTACTAAGGCGCAGCTGCGCTCCTCTCCACTCCACATCACAAGTGCCGCCAGGACGTGTACTAGGAAACGTGATGCCAGAGGCAGCCCCACCCCCCACCCCACCTGCAACCCATCAGCTACAACACTGCATGGACAAATCTGCAGAATGTAAATTTACCCTTATGCTTCAGTTTTCTTCATCTGCCCAGTATAATACATTGTATAACAGTGTTTCTGGTGAGGTTTTCCTTTGCCATTTTTTTTTTTTTTTGCATGGGTAGTTTTAGTAAATATAAAATAAAAATAACTTTCCTATCATTTTGTGAAAGACCATGGAAAAAATTTCCACATGTATGCCTTGCTGTATACCAAAGAATTCCTAATTTAATCCTTTTAGTGCCAAAAAATATGGGTGCTGTACATGTACACATAGCTAGAAAGATTATTCTCTTTTTGTCCTCCCGCATTCATAGTCATGACATTTATTTTTGCATCATCTCTATATGAGGATTTGTTTTTTGCAAGACCAACTGTTGCTTTTTAGGCACCATACATAAAATAATTTCATTTACTAAAACTTTTATTATGGGTTACATACAGAAAAAAAAATCATTGCAATATTTTTTATTTGTTATTTGCTAATGAGCATAAAAATTTATTCACAGTATTGTACTAGTTGTGAGTGTTGTGTTTAGGCTACATTCACTTAGAACCTCCGTTGCAGAAGTGTGAACAGATTACTGATGGACATGAACGATGCCAAGTGGACCCCATTGACTACAATTTGGTCCATCTGCCAGAAAGAAGCCATTACGCCAAAAGAAACACATAAAAGCCAGATTAATGTTTGCAAATGCACACAGGAATAAAGACCTACATTTTTGGAGACATGTCTTGTGGTCTGAAGAAACTAAAATTGAACTGTTTGGCAATAATGACCATCCTAACGTTTGAAGGAAAAAGGGGGAAACTTGGAAGCCTAAGAACACCATCCCAACTGTGAAAAACAGTGGTGGCAGCATCATGTTGTGGGGCTGTTTTGCTGCAGGAGGAACTGGCGCACTTCACAAAATAGATGGCATCATGAGGAAGGAAGATTATGTGGAAATGCTGACGCAACATCTCAAGACACCAGCCAGGAAATTAAAGCTTGGGCGGAAATGGGTCTTCCGAATGGATAATGACTCGAAGCATACTGCCAAGTCAATGTTTTATAGTGGCCAATATAAAGCCCTGATCTCAATCCTGTTGAAATTTTTTTGGGCAAAATTGAAAAGACAGGTGCAAGCAAGGTGACCTACAAATATGGCTCAGGTACACCAGTTCTGTCAGATGGAATGGGCCAAAATTCCTACCAACTTTTTGTGAAAAGCTTGTGGAAGGATATCAAAAATGTTTGACCCAAGTAATACGGTTTAAGGCCAATGCTATCAAATACGAATGAAATGTATGTTAACATCTGACATTGCAGAAAGTAATAAAAATGCCTTTAAAAAATGATTTCTCTCATTATTCTGGCATTTGACAAACTATAAATTAGTTTGGTAATACTAATTGACCTAAAAAAGGTAAGGTTTATTCTGATTTCATGTCAGATAGGGAGACAAACATGCATATGTGTCTTTTTATATAGTGTATGTAACCCTCTGGTTTCTACTGTACGTTTGGAACCTTCACATTAGGGGCGCAGCTTTAGGGGGTACAGAGGTAACAGTTACTACTGTGCCCTGCAGCCTGAAGGGGCCCCAAAAGTCCTTCTGCTACAGCATAGTCAATGGCACATGGTAAGTGAGGGGGGCCCATTTCACTGTTCGCATTAGGGCCCAGAAGCTTTAAGTTACGCCTCTGCTTTATGTTCCTCCATCGACATACAAATCTCTAGACAAACCCTGAGCTCCTGATGATTGTTTATAACAGGTATCTGTGTTGTGTACATGTTTTAAGGTAACTTATGAGGATTGTTGTCTAGTGTCGAGCAGTGCCACATACTATGAACCAAAACTGAAATGGGAGCACCATTGAAGATAACAAAATAAACAGAAAAATGTAACAACAAAAATGAGCATACTGCAAATACATATCCATTGCAACCCCACCACAATTTACTTTATAATTAGCTTGTAGATAAAATGAAAATAAAATATAATAAATGTTGCAGATTAGAATCTTTAAGGGGATGAAACAGTGATATCCAGATGTTCTTTGACATATTTAATATTGTTACTAGTGAATAGTATTTGTAGTGTCTTCTTCCCACTTTTGTATGGAATCAAATTGACATTGATGTTAAATCCATGGCCAGGCTTCATATTTCCCAAACTGTAAAAAGGAAAATTGTGTGAGGTTAACTAAGCAAAATTCATCAGAATTATATTGCTAAATTTGTAATGTATATTGTAGGCTAAATTTAATATCTATTTTAGATAGTTTTTTTTCCTACCAGGATTGTTTTAAAAGTGATGAGAGAAGTTCTAATATGTGCACTATACAAAGAGAAATATGTCAACCACAATACTGTCTGGGACCACCCAGATGGCACTTCAACCAGTGCCCAAGTTCATTTGTAAACTACAGTTTCTCCAGAATGTTGAAGTGTTTCACTGTAAAATATAGATGGTTGTTATGAGGGTACCTGTTTGAGGCTTGCTTTTGTACTATATAAAGTTTCAATAAGCTATCATTTTAGAATTTAACTGTGTGAAAGAAAGCAGAGGATTTGAATTCTGGAATAGTATATAACACGATATGACATGATATATTATTAAATTAAAAAAATAGGTAAACTCTAGTAGCAAATATTTTTGGATTAACTTTTGAACATACATTTTCAATATTAAAAAGACAACTCTTAACATAATTCACTGTGAGTATGTGAATTAATTAAATACTACTTACTCTCTTTCTATGAATCCAAGCACCAGTCCATTGCCCTCCATTATCAACCTACAGTTTCTCAGTTCCTCAGTCAGTGGATTGACAAATTTAACTGTGACCTTGTATGGGACAAATAACACTGCATTTCCTGGCCTCTACAGAATGAACAAATGTTATTGTCAAAAAACTGTTGTAATATAGAGTTAACAAGAAAATAGAATAATAACATGTAGCCTCAATGACCAAGTGGATTCCATTTCATATTGCATTTACCATTACGAACTTGCTGAACTTGTCCCATTCTACAATTATGTCCCATTGATCGTCAGAAGAATAATGTAACACAAGTCAATAGTAAATAGCATGTTGTTCAGTGATCAAAGGAGTTTACCATGATTAACTTGATTATTGTATCACATTTTCTAATCATGTCTACCTATTTGTACAGGTTAATAATAATAAAAAGTATTATGTTATGTCTGCTTTTTAATGAGTAGGTATTATGCACATTTATTATTACAATAAGAGCATACTCTGTGGAAAAGACAATAATCTCCTTATAAAAGCTACATTACATTATTACACAATAATTATTGTATTTCAAAGAACCAAGCGAAAAAAAAAATCAAATTGTCTAGACCCAGATTAAACTTAAAGGAGTTTTCTCATCAATAAAACTTCTGTCCCCAAAAAATCAGAAGTACAGATAATAAGCATATTTATTCAGAGAGGCAATCCACCAAAATATTAGAGGGAGGTCTCCCCTCTATGATGTCCATACAATTTAACAGATCTAGAGAACAGCAGCTGTCTTCATGATAAAATCCCTTATACATGTTGTGAACTCTGGGAGACTAAGGGTATGTTCACACAGCTGATTTTTATGATGTTTTCAGAGCGTTTCCACTCCCAAAACATCATAAAAAAAGTCTCCAAAATGCCCCCAATTCATTTTCATTGATTCCTATGTAAAACAACGTTGTTCACATGATGAGGTTTTTATGCGCGTTTTAGGCACTTCTTTGGAAGCGGTTTTGGCCACTGAAAAAGAAGCATCATTTCTATTCTTGAAGCATTTTCAGCACTGAAAATCTCCATAGAAATCAATGGAAAGCTTCAAAATCTCGTCTAAAACCTTGGCACGTTTTTTAGATTTGTCTCTCGGCGCATTTTTAACATGTTTATTTGGAGCATTTTTTGGCGCGGTTGATTCCATAGATTCCCATGGGGATTTTCAGCGCTGTAAATGCTTCAAAAAATTAACATGACTATTTTTTTTTCAGGTGAGGTTTTGATGCTGCTTTGGGCGTGCAAAAATAAGTGTCCAAACAACATACCCTAACACTGTTGGAGAAGTAAAGGCTTCAATATTTGAACTCTAGCTTTCATAAACAAATATATAACTAAAATGTTCTCAGTTCAACTTTTAGCATTTTCTGTATTATGTTGCAGTGTGAGAAGAATCAGCTAGGGTATATGGTTCTGTAGACATTAAGGGCCTTATGTATGAAAAGTAGCAGTAAGACTTTGCCCATAGAAACCAATTAGAGCTCAGCTTTTATTTTTCCATAGCACTATATGAAATGAAGCTGATCTCTGATTGGTTTCTATGGGCATCAAACACAATCTTACAGCTAGACAGTTTTTATATATAAAACCCTCAGGGTACGTTTACACGGCAAAGACCAAACACCAGTCAGAAATGCCGACCGGTATTTCGTCTTTTTCTGTCCTGCTGGGGGACTGCTTTTGTCCACGGTTTGCGAATTCGAGCTGTCTCACTTCGCACTGACATGTTCATGTTCCATCCGGTTTTCGAATGAACATGTGCTAAGTTTTTCGGACTGCCGGCGGTGTAAAAGACCGTCTGGCAGAAAATCCGTGCAGTGGGGATTGCTGCACGGATTTTCTATTGAAGTCTGTGGGGAAGCATTGCTTTTCGGTTTTCAGACGGTTTGTAAAACTGCAAACCGTCTGCAAAAAAGACAAATAACCTGTGCCATGGAGACAAGCCCTTAGTGTATAACATATTGACACACATTTCAGTACTACAAAATCCTACGCTATGTGTCTTTGGCAGTTACTATTGTACTATTTGCTCTATTGCATAACGTCCCTGGTATCTATGATAAGTTTTTTGTAAAACTTTTACCTCAATCTGCAGTTTAGGGGTATCTAATGTGATGTTTCGTTCAGCCAACAGTTTTTCCTTTGTGTCAGTCAATTCTCCCACAGCAGAGACTTTTAAAAGATTACTGTCAGTAAGAGATGCCTTGTACAGTGAATAGGGAACCAGGTATACAGCAGAGTGCTCTGTGGATAACAAGTTCAGACTTGTAAAAGTAAGAAATACAGTTAAAGAAAATCTGTGTAATACATGCCAGATTTATCACTATTTTTGCACTACATCTATGATATAAATACTTTAAAAATATTGATGTTTGTCCCACAAAGCCCAGGTGCCATATTTAATGCATCTGAATGTGTTGGAAAAAAGTGAATTGGGCCAAGGTCCAACCTGATTTTTTTTCTTTTTAACTCTATACATACATTTATGAATACAATACATATAAATAATATATATAAATAAAGATGATGATTATTATTATTATTATTATTATTACAACACATGCTACACTGGAGGATACATACTAGCAAACCATATTATGCCCATATTAAAATATTTCCTAAAATGCAGTGATTCCAAAAAGAAAACAAATAATGCATAATAAGTAAGATGTCATCTTAGCTTTAGAGGGCAAAAAAACAACTTTCTAATGCATAAAGGGATTCCAAAAGCTTACATTTATATTAGTTTTGACCAGTGGGTGCCCCCAATCATTGGGCACCTCTGATCAATGAAATGAAAGAGCAGAAGTGATTAGCTGACCAATGTATCATTTCAGCTTTGGGGGTCTTTTGGAGTCAAGTATAAAAGTGTATGGACTCAACCCCACCAAAAAGTTAATCAACGCCGTGTAGTGCTTATTCCCCTTTTTAGATCTTAATTTTTGAAAAATTATGCTTAACAGCAATATTTTGTTGTGAGATATTGGATGTGCACATCGTATTGTTTCCTCTTTTTTGAGACCTAGGATCCTAATTTATGTACTCCTATTGTGTCTTGCAGTTATTTCTAATGCAAAAAGTTGTATACATTATATGACACGATTGTTTCAGTGTTATAGCATAGTCTTATGTTTCTTTCATGGATTAACTTCACAATATAATGTCATGCCATATAATAATATAATAATGTATTCTTTATCGGAACCGGATGATGGGTGCCAGCAGAACAAACTGATGTAAATGGTTATGAATGGTCTGATGTGACATTTGGTTGCCTCGCACCTCCCTTAAGCGTGTCTGGAGTTGTGTGGCATTCATCATTCGGTTCTGCAGGGCATTGTTTACTTCAGTGTGCGATGTATCCAAGGGATGTCCATTTCTTTGCCTTTCTGTGACTCTTCCAGTTTCTCTTTTGCAACCTGCTGATGACACTCTTTGAAACACCAAGCTCAGTGGCCACTTCCGATTTAAGCCACATCCTGCTTAAAGCCTTGCAATGGTGAGGTACGGATTTCGCCTCGCAATTACGCCGGCTGCCGTGCAGCGGGGGCGGGGGGCCGGCAACTCACCGGCCCCATAGACATTCATTATTCACGGCGCATATACGCCGTAAATAATGTGCATGTCACTTTCTCCCCGCCCGGCGGATTCGCCGAGCGTGGCGGGGAGACTGAATCCATAGTTCTCCATGAGAACTATGGCTTACCGTAATGACAGAGACGGATTTCAGCCATACTGCAGCGCAAATATGGCGCGCAGTACGCTGAAATCAGCGCCCAAATAAGCCGTGTGAACGAGCTGCAACACTGACAGGAATAGTACACTGCACTACATATGTAGTAAAGTATATTATATAAGTGATCAAATGATCACATTTCCTTAGTGACATAAATATTAGTGAAAAAAGTTGAGTACATAACTAAAAGAATAAAAAAATTAAAAAATGCCAATATTGCTGTATTTTGTTCGTCTCCTCACTAAAAATGGCACAGAGAGCAATTAAGAAGTTGCATAGACCCCCAAAATGGGGCCAATGAAAACTACAAGTTTTCCTTTAAAAATCAAGCCCCCAGAAAAGTTGACAAAAACAATTAAAAATGTGAAAGGTCTTGACATTTGGAGACACACAAAAATGTATTATAAAAAAAATTTTGTTACACAAGAAGTAAACTACATAAAAAAAACTACATACATTTGGTATTGCTGTAACTGTAGTGACCCAGAGGGTAAAGTTATCATGGTATTTCTGTTGCACAGTACATGTCCCTAATTCACAATGCAAAAACAAAACAATGGCAAAACTCCTAGAAAGAGTTAATAAAAGTTAATATAAAATTTATATTTACCACAAAATTGTGTAAGTAAAATAAAAGTTGTTAACTGAAAAACAAGCTCTTAGGGCTTGTTCACACGGCGTTTTGGATCCTTTTTACGGATCCGTTTTTGGCAATTGAAAAGCGCATCCGGAAAGCGGACCCGAAAAACGCAGCATTGGATACTTTATTTGAATCCGTTTTAAATGCTTATTCAGTTGCGTTTTACGCATCCGCTCTCCGGATGCGTTTTCTGAATGAAAGGGGGGGATATCTCTCTCTCGCTCTCGCTCTCTCTCGCTCTCTCATGCCTGCCACAGACCCCCCCCCATGCATCAAATGCCTGCCACAGACCCCCCCATGCATCAAATGCCTGCCACAGACCCCCCCATGCATCAAATGCCTGCCACAGACCCCCCCATGCATCAAATGCCTGCCACAGACCCCCCCATGCATCAAATGCCTGCCACAGACCCCCCCCATGCATCAAATGCCTGCCACAGACCCCCCCCATTGCATCAATGCCTGCCACAGAACCCCCCCATGCATCAAATGCCTGCCACAGACCCCCCCATGCAACAAATGCCCGCCACACACCCCCCCCATGCATCAAATGCCTGCCACAGACCCCCCCATGCATCAAATGCCTGCCACAGACCCCCCCCATGCATCAAATGCCTGCCACAGACCCCCCCCCATGCATCAAATGCTGCCACAGCACCTCCACTGTCACCGCCGCTCACCTCCGCTCCCGCACACCTCCGCTGCCGCCCTGCGCTGCCGCCGCCGCTCACCTGCGCTGCCGCCGCCGCTCACCTGCGCTGCCGCCACTGCACGCCTGCGCTGCCGACCTGTGCTGCCGCCGCCGCTCACCTGCGCTGCCGCCGCACGCCTCCGCTGCCGCTCACCTGCGCTGCCGCCGCACGCCCCGCCGCCGCCGCCGCTCACCTGCGCTGCCGCCGCACGCCTCCGCCGCTCACCTGCGCTGCCGCCGCACGCCTCCGCTGCCGCCGCCGCTCACCTGCGCTGCCGCCGCCACTCGCCTGCGCTGCCGCCGCCGCCACTCGCCTGCGCTGCCGCCGCACACCTCTCCAGCGATCCCCGTCCAGTCTCCCAGTGCGCTTTTCGCATCCGCTTTCAGGATGCAAAGCGCAGCTGTTACGTACCAGGAGTGTGGAGCGCTTTTGGACAAGTGCCAAAAGCGGACTCCATTATTCCCTATGGGCTTTCACTTGCGTAAACCGCAATAAGAATTGACATGTCAATTCTTAAAGCGGATGCGAAAAGCGCAGTGCAGAAGAGCTCTCAAAAGCGCATCGCTGATCTCCCGTGGGAACAGCGATGCGCTTTTGCCATTCAACTCAATGTTAATCACACTGACAATTGTTTGATCCGTTTTGCGGATCCGTAAAACGGATCCGTAAAACGGATCACAAAAACGTCGTGTGAACAAGCCCTTACATGTCTTTGTAGAAGGAAAAATAAAAAATAATCAAATAATGGAAACAAAAATTGAGAATAGCATCCACACACCACCACTTGAAATGACTGATTATCCGGCTATAAATTTAGATTAAAAAGTCAATGATATATAGATTGGGAGTATTTAAAACCTACCTGCATTTGGTTTCAGCTGCATAGAATCTGATTTTTGACATACTACGTTCAGATGTACACCATTATTCTCTATGGCCTGGACATTTATATTAATATCAATTTGTTTATGTAAAGAGGTTAAATTTGTTAACAAAGCAATTAGCTGCACATCTTGCCCATAAACTGGAGGCTCTTTCAACTTGAGCCTCAATTGTATCCCAATTTTAGTAAGGAAAGGCTTTAGAGTTGATGTGTCCTGATGGCCATGGTTTCCTGTATGTGGCTTGTTTCTCATCTCTAGAGCTTTACTAAATACAAGTCGTTCCTTTTCTGATTCTTAATACAAACAAAACAAAAAGAGAGGTTTATAATTCCATATTACCATCAGACATATGACAAATATATACAGTATATATATATATATATGTGTATATATATATATATATATATATATATATATATATAATATTTAGAGAGAGAGAGAGGAGAGAGAGAGAGAGAGGAGAGAGAGAGAGAGAAGAGAGAAAGAGAGTAGAGAGAGAGAAATAATTCTTATTTATCTTTCTTTATACTGAAGATATTAATCTGCCTGCTGTTACAATGTAAAGCAGAACATTATAGTATACTTCTTACATTATCAACAACTGTCTGCAGGGCCCTCTCTTCCCTTTGTCCCTAGCCTTGTAGGCATTGGCATACCATGCCATTCTTTAGGTTAATTTTCTCCTTTTTACAACAAAAAGAAATCAGTTCACAATTATTCTGCTACTTCAGAATGATGATGATATATTTTTACTTCACTGGGGCACCTTTTTAACTTATGTCACCAAACCAATGATAAATGAGGTACTTAAAGGAATTCTGTAGAGTGATTTATGCTGCCGTGATAGCATTATGCTATAGAGGGAAGAAGCTTATCTCTGTGATACATACTATAGGTTTATATAATTTCATGTAAAATTTATTAATAAAAAGCAGAGAAAATCTGTGACAGTGAGACTGTAAGTGCTGCTTACCCCACTCCCATGCAGTGATTAGCAGTTTGTTTTGTACAACACTGATGCTCTAATAGCTGTCAGAACTTACTCTGCTGTTTACTCAGAAATTCTGCTCTAATTCACATAACCCTATATATCACAGAACTCAGCTTATCTTACTCTGTAACATCTTGCTCTCAGATAAAACAGTATAAACCACCTGACAGATTTCTTTTAGGGATATGTCTACAGTTTTGTCTTGGCATCAGACAATTTAGAATATTTTATTTAATATTCTTTGTACCAATTTTTAAAGTATCAAGTATTTAATTTATTAACAATATAATTTTGGACTTTTTTGTATTAATATTGTTTCTAGGCAGCCCATATATCAAAGATTGAAACTCACCTTCATCATACTTGTAATTGCTGCTAATATCCATTCTGCCACTTGTTCCAACTTGCTTAGTGCTAATCAGTCTTCCAATTTTTTTACTGTCTTGGTATACCTTTTCTGGTGCAGCCATATCATTTTTTACAACCCATTTAATAATGTCAGCATTGACCTCAGCAAATATAAATGGGCAATCATAGTTTAGATGAATGTCTCCCTCTTTAATAGCCTTTACAGGAGCAGGTCCACAACAAAATATTCCTGTAAATGAAAGTAAAATATCATTTGCATAGTTATGTATTTTAATGTAAAAAGGAAGCTTGTGGTCCACTGAAACAATTAGTAAACAAAGTGGACATTATTTGGATAAATGATGACTACAAATCCCTATTTTCTGCAGTGAAAACTGCATAGTTTGTCACTTCAATAACAGATATTTTTAACTCTAATAATAAGTTATGACTATTAATTTTATCTTGAATTTTAGTTGCAGTACACTAGAATACTGTATATCAGCATTCAAAAAGTGAACCTGTCATCAATCTAATGATGCCCTATCTCATGGGAAAAAGGCAAACTGCTAAACTTGCTTTTATATAGATACCCAACTGCAATATTTTAGTGTAAACTACAGATTATTTTCTGTAAAAAGTGCTGATTGGTGCCCGGGGACAGGAGAAGCTAAAATACTTAACCAGTTGTGCTAACCTTTATATTGCCTTGCTCAGGCTTTTATTTACTCTAACATGGTTCCACCCCCCAAAATAAATAACTAAATAAATTACTTATCACGTCTTCACATACAATGGCACAGCAATCTTAACCCCTTTACATTTAAGATAATATGGATCTTCGTTTTTTCCCTCCCTGCCTTCTAAGAGCCATAACTTTTATTTTTCCACCTACATATACATATGAGGGTTTTTATTTTGCAGGACAAGATGTACTTTCTAATGGTGTCATTCACTGCACCATGGAATAAACTAAGAAACCGCAAAAAAAATTGTAAGTGTGGCAAAATGTGAAAAAATTTGTGCCATGTTTGCAGGTTGTTTCTTTTTAACAATGTTGACTTTTCTGTACAAATGACGTTTTAACTGTATTCTGTAGGTTATTATGATTCTGTCAATAACAAATATATAGGGTTTTCATTATTTTATAGTACAAAAATAAAAACCAAACATCTATTTTTTACATTAAATTTTTCTACTTTCACCTATGGACCGAAGTAAGAGTGCATTTTTTGCGGGATGAAGTATAATTTTTATTGGAACCATTCTGGGATAGTTGCAACTTTGTTGATAACTTTTATTCCAATTTTTAGGGGATTGTGATATTATATTTTAATAGATTGGACGCAGTGATTCTTATTATGTCTAACTTTTTTATCATCTTATTTTTTGTAAAATGGCAAAAGGGGGATAATTGAAACTTTTAATTTTTTTCACCTATGTTCAGAACATGGCTGCCATCTTGAAAGGCAATATTTTGGATCAAAGGTGTGTTTTTTCTAATAGAAAGGTGTTAATGTAACATAACAAAGAAGACCAGAATTGGACGAGAAATTGATTTTTGCAATTAAATTTGAAAAATCTCTTGTTGCTCAAAAGTTATCAAACACAGAAAATTGTAATAACCGAGAATGTTCCCTGTGATGCACAGCTATCTGACATGTTCAATGTGTTGTGCCTGGTGCTGAACACTGAGCTGAAGGCACTGGATCTAATCATCATAAACCTGCATGAGAACTTGAGATATTGCAAATATGATTGGGGCATTGGAATTTTGAGACAATGCTGGTCTTTTTCTTGATACAATATGGCAACTTTCAAGATGGCAGCCATGTTCCGGACATAGCTGAAAAGATAGGCCCCATTACACATTAATTGCTAGGTTATTCAGAATTGGAATTTTCTCTTTTGTTTCTGAAAAAAGGTCCCGTTGGCCTTTTATCTCATGCTGTGCAAGTAAGGAGTAAGGCTTTGTCTATGTTGCTAACATGGAGATGCTGCTGAAAGATCAATTTCTATTGTGTCAGAAAAGCAAGCCGCTCAAGAGGAAAGCACCCAAAGCTGGATCCTCACCTCTTCCTCCACTATGTCCTGAAAGAAGCGATCACTCTGGAAAAAGAGAATCAAATGTAGACCCCTGTAAATAAATTCCCTTTGTAGCTGCTCCAGTCAGTGCCAGTGCACATATACAGTACATTCCCTGGAGGAGGCACTTAAGCAAGTGGAGGAAAGTTTTCTGAGCCCAGCTGGACAGTGGGTGAGTTGGGGAATAGATGGGCCAGAAAGGGCAAACCAGAGGATGGACAAGGTAGAAATCATGGCGGCAGCACAGCTCAATTCCTCTCTTACCTCCCCTGCACCATTACAGTGAAAAGAGGAAACTGCAGCTTGGTTAGATGTTGCTATATGTTGATGGTGGTGGTAATTGCTCCTACCCTGTGATGACATGGGAGGTGTCCTTGATGTAGTGCAGATATAAAGACAGGAGAGTGGAGAGGGTTAACGATGAAACATTTAACACTTTTTTTTATTCTTCAGCTAGGTGACATGCCTTCTATTTAACTTCTTCTTTTCTCAACAAGCGCAAGCCAGTAGCAAAAGGCAATCCTCTTAGTCTGTCGCTTATTCAGATTCAGCTTTGACCTCAAGAAGCCTCCCCAACTAACTGACTGCAGCTCCATCCAGAGAATTTCCTACAGTCCTTCTTGGAATCTGTGGCTGAAGAATAGTTCCACCACCAGTCCAAGACATGACACCAGCAGTCCTACTTCAAGGGTTAAGTCCCCCCACCCATCCTGTCTGATGGTGTAGACATACACCACTCAGATAGAACAACTGATCGAACCACTACCACCTCACTAATTACTTATTTCTGGGCAATTTATAACCTCTCTTCTTACCACCCCTCAACTACGATAGAGCTCACCCTTTTACTGCTGGCTTGCACATCAGCATTTTACACAGAATAGCTCAATCTTTATGACTTAGCAGTTTTCTCATAGACAATAGTCATAGCAGCATTTTACAGAACCCAGGGTAAAATCTTAACCATCATAAAATTAAATCAATAAACTTCATATTTGTGCACGTATTTTATGAACACCAAGTAATTTGCATAAAGGGTTAATCCTGTTTATTTCACAGAGCAGGGAGGCCTTTTCCCAGACCAAGGGGACTATAGGGCTACACCCTGCAAAATCAGTCTCAGATGCTTGAAATGCAAAAGACAGGGACATGTGGTTAGACACTGCTAATTCCAGGGCCCCCAAATATTCTGGGAATTGAAACCAGAGTGGTTTGTGGACTAAATTCACAAACAATCGTATCTCGAAATGTGAAAGTAGTTGACAAAAGCCCCATTGTTAGGGTGAAGTAGAGCTAGAGGAACTGATTGGTACTGCTTCAAAAGTGACATTGATAGAATGACAGATTTACAATGTCTACTTCCTGAATGCTATGTACCCAGACAGTGCAAGGTGGGTGCAGTTAAAGTCAGCCAATAACCTTCTTGTTAATACCCTAAGGCCGTGTTCACACGGCTTATTCCCGACGGATTTGTGAGCCGTATTGAGCTCACAAATCCGCCATGAATAAGGGGCGGGATGGGGGCGGGGCCGGAGCGCGGCGGGGGCGCCACTCCCGGCCCCATAGAAAATGCATTGTTTACGACGGAATCCACTGTTCTCTATGAGAGCAGTGGATTGCCGTAATGACAGGGACGGATTGGCGCCGTACTGCAGCGCAAATCCGGCGCGGAGTACGGCGCCAATCCGTGCCCAAATAAGCTGTGTGAACAAGGCCTAAGGGTGACGCAAGCAGATACAGAACTCTGGGGACATACAACCAGGGATTATAAACCCCAGGGTCCCCTTGATTGTAGGCATCAGTCTTGAAAGACGTGGCTCAAATAATGGCCAGTGAGCTAGGACACTGATATTGGAAACATTTCTCAGAGATACTCCTGCACACTCCGCTTTGCAACAGGTGTCTAAATGCTACAAGCCTGCAAGAAGTGACCAGCCCCCTAGAAAGTGTATGCGAAATGTGTATGTGTGCCCCCATCTCATGCTGTTCAGGTGTCAGCATAATGTGAGGCACTACCCACATTGAAG
Source organism: Phyllomedusa bahiana (assembly GCA_025379985.1). Taxonomy (NCBI): domain Eukaryota; kingdom Metazoa; phylum Chordata; class Amphibia; order Anura; family Hylidae; genus Phyllomedusa; species Phyllomedusa bahiana. The sequence goes on along the minus strand of JAODAL010012478.1, from coordinate 75,205 downwards.
AATCCTTGGTGATGTTAGGACAAAGTAAATTTTTTCTATGCTAGATCTTGCTTTTAGGTACTGACAAGTGCCAATTGCTGATAACGATCGAGGAAAAATGGCCTTCATCACTCCAATTGGCCTGTCTGAATATCTAAGAATATCATTTGGACTAAGCAACAAGTCCGCTACATGTCAATGGCTGATGGAACTTTGCCCAGGAAATTTAAACTACGAATGTCTTCTGACATACATGCATGATGTGATATTATACACGTTCACTGAAGAGGAACAAGAAGCTGGACTAGATATAGGGTCCCTTAGAGCCACACAGTTTGAAACTAAAGCCCCGTAGTTGTCATTTTATTCAAAAAAGCATTGCATTACTGGAGGCCCAGGTCAAAATATGGTTGTTGAAGTGAAGAAAGTCATTCCAAACCCAGAAACGATCCATAAATATTAGCACTAGAGATGAGCGAGCAGTAAAAAGTTGTAAAAGATTTCTGAAGTGCCGATGCAATACCGGAGTACGGGATGCGCCGAAAACAACTTCTTTGCCCGGGATTTAAAACATACTATTTATTATGACATGTTAAAAAACAGCCATGTATACATAAGCCAACCCTATGCACCCAACAGATGCGTTTCAAGCAAAAATGCTCTTGATCACTGCTAACTGGACTGCTGGAGGCTGTCAATATTTAAAACAACACTTCCACCAATCCGGTGGCTGGATGCAAGTCACATGGTTATGACACTAAGGAATGACGGCATTTAAACAGGCAGAGAAAAAAAAAAAGGAAAAAAAGAAAAACAAAACAAAGAGCATAGAATTGTGGTACAAACTGAGAGATTATACTAAAACACTTTACTTTATATATATTGACATTTCAAACTTTTATGGATAGCCAGTTCCAATTTGACTCTTTTGTCAATTTTCAGTTTGTCTGTGCAAAATCAATAGCTCAACATTAGAGATGGGCGAATTTCTCAAAAATTCGATTCGGTCACTTCGACGAATTTTCCGACAAAATTAGTTTCGTTCCAAATTACTTCGGCACGAATCCGTTTAAAAAGCACTATTTCCAGCTGCACAGACCCTGCAGGGTCTGAGAACGTTGTGCCATCTTAAATATGAGAGGGAGTTTGGGTTTGGTTTTTCATACAATGTTGTGTTTTAGTATGACCGCACATGACTGCCGCGCTTTTAGAATCGCTTCACTATAAAAATTCCTGGGCATTAAGAGGGCAAAATGACCAAAAAATGAAGCGGGAAAGTAGCCGTAAAAACATCCAGCGAAAGCTGGAAAAAAAAAGCTGAGAGCTCAGGGGCAACATTAGTGACAGAGTGGGAGGTGACGGGGGCCAGCCACAGCAGCATGAGTCGGCGGGTTGGCAAAATGCCCTTCTGGAGGTAGCAAAACCAGGAAGCCACAGAGGGGGAAACAATGACTGAGAGGGGGGAGGTCAGGGCGGCAGCAGTATGGGGTCGGCAGTGGAAACAAAAATTTCCCCCCCTGGAGGTGGAAAAAACGGAGGAACCACAAAATGGCAAAAAGACTGAGAGGGGAAATTTCACAGCGGCAGCGGGTTTGGGGTAAAGGCAGTGGCAAAATGAAAATTCTGGGGGTGGCAAAAATCATTAGGCCACAGGGGTGGCAAAAAATCACACAGTGGGAGGTCACAAACAAGAAAAGCAGCATTGGGCCAGGCTTTGCACATAAATTTTCTGGAGGGGGGCCAAAACCCAAAAAATTAGGCCACATTGGGGCAAAATTTTTAACACAGGGGGAAAGGTTTCCCGGGCGGCACATTTTGGGAAGGCAGGCAGGGGGAAACAATACTTTCGGAGGGGGCCAAAAACGGGAGGGGGAAACGAGTGGCACAATGACGAGAGTGGGAGGCCACGGCGGCAGCAGCTGGGGGCCAGGCAGTGGTAAAAAAAACACAGTGGGGGAAAAAAGGCCCGCAGCCCAGCCCAGCATGAGGCAGCCCAGGGGCCAATGACCCAAAGGGGGATGTCCACGGAAAACCCAGCAACGGGCAGCAGCAGAAGGGGTGGCACAATGACGATGTTGAGGGGGGTTGGAAATTTCCACCCCCGGGGTAAAGATGGTGGTAGGCAGATGGAGAAACTTTTCGGGCGATGGGGTGGCTCAGGGGGGTGGCGGCATCGAAAATTGGGGGGGCCCGGGTATTTTTGAACCCAGACTGAGGCCTAAAGGATTGGGTGGGGAAAATTTCCCGGGCCCGACCCACCCCCTGATTTTCTTGACAAAGGTCAGCCTTTCCCACATTTCCCGTGGACAAGGGGGTTTTCCCTTTGGGGGAAACGTTGGTCCCCCCCGCCTGAACCCCCCGCCTGATCCCCAACACTACGGGGCCGGGAAAGGACAGTTTTTTCCACGGGGAAACCTCGGCAATTTGGGCGGCCCAAAAACACCCATTTTTGGGCTGCCCAAAAGTCCGCGGATCTTCAACCCGAGGTGGCAGGTGCGGGCCAAGTAGCCAAAACCTTTTGGGGTTCAGGAAACCGTTTAAAGGCCCTGTTGTTTGCGGCGACTCCCCCTCCCCCCCAATAGGCGGGTAAAGGGAAAGCTGTTTCATAAATTTAAATTCCAAAACTTAGGGACTACGAGGGAAAGCGGGTTTATGCACCTACCCCCCCCCTTTCCCCCCAGCGGGCCGCGGCAGTAGTCCCGGGGGCGCTGGGAAACCCCCCCCGGTAAAAACCTGCAGAGGAGGGACGATGCCGCCAAATGGAGCGGCCCAACCGGATTACGGGGGGTTTTTCCCCAAAAAGTTTTTTGATTTTGCCCTTCCCCTCAATAGCGGGGAAAAAAAGGCCCCCATTTTGGACCGGTAGCGAGGTCCAATTTTTTAGGGGGGTAGACCAAAAAGTCATCCCCTCCCGGATTAAACAAATTCGGCTTTACACCCGGCAAATTCGCATGCTGGGGCCTTTCCACAAGTGACCCGGGGGCTCCCGGCCTTTCCTTTTTCCACTGAAACTGCCACGGTGGGGGGGGGTCATCGCCTCATTTCCTCATCTCCATCCACCTCCCCCACTGCCCCTGCTCCCCCCTCTCTTTTCCCTGGGTAAAAAAAATCACTAATTTCACCAAAACAATGCTTTTTCCCCTCCAAGTCCCCTCCCCCCTCCATTTCAGTCCCCCCCGGACTCATTTGGCCAAAGGGAGATGTAGTCGCCACGTCCCCTTTTTCCCCCGCCCAACAGATTTTTCAGAAATCTTTTTTCCGGGACATGAAGCAGGGTTTGACGTTTTTTCATCCCGTAACCCTGGCAACTGACAAATAACGCCCCCTCCTCGAAAACCTCAACAAAGGGCAGGTGTCACGCAAAAGCTCCCCATTTGGGCTGACATAAAAGTTACACAGGGGTACACTGTCTCCCTGGATAATAAAAAAATCTTTAAATTTGGCCCTTTTTCCTCTTTTTTCATACAGCCCGGGTTCCAACATGGGGCGGGGCCGGGGAATTCCAGCGGGGGGAAAAACATTGCATATCGGAGTGTTTTGGGGGGCCCCCGTTTTGCCGCTGCAACTCGGGGAGGGGTTTCCTGGCTTTGCACGAATGGATAAAGTGCATGCACATTTTCCGGGCCCCCTTTTTTTTCAGAATTGTTCTGAAGATCGGGGGGAAGACTTCGGGAAAAACCTTTTTCAAAAACCCAAATTTTGAACACTGGGGCCAAATGAGGGCGAAAGGGCCACCCCTCCCCGGGGTTGCAGCGCGGAACCATGTTCCCCCCCCATTTTTCCGCCCCATGGCCCGTTTTGCTTTGGCGCGGAAAAACCCCACAAAATCGTTTTTTGGCAGCATAAACCGGGAGCAGTTTCCTCCCCTTGTGACTTCGTTTTCGCCGAGGAAACCCCCCGTGTAAATTTCGTGAAAAACCGCTTTTCCCCTTTACACATAGGGGGTTTTGAGGACCAGTTTTTTGTGGAGGCTGAGATGGTGGTGGTGGTGGGGGAGGAGGAGAGGGGACTTGGGGCAGGTGCAGCTTTTGACAACGGGGGGAAAGGAAAAACCCGGCGTCTCCGGGCCCAAAGTTTTTTGGTTTGTGCCGGGGCGGAAGCCCCTTCACCCAGGGGGGCCGGTAAAGGACATGTACTGGCCCGGGACCGTAGTTACAGCCCCAGAACGTCCGCGTTTGCCGTGCCCCTTTTGGAAACAAACCGAAAAAGCTCAAGGATGAACCCCCCTTTCTGTTCTTCCCTATTTATGAAGTGCGGGTAATTCCCCTTTTTTAAAAAAAGAAAATTACGCTTTAAAACTCTCCATCTCGGCTCGGACAAGCCACTAGTTCTCTAAATGGTGCAGAGTCCCCCAAAATTTGGAAAGGGAGGGGGGCTGCAAAAACCAACAACTTGGACAGGGGCACGGTCAGCTGCTGCCCCCTTTGGATGGTTGGGACGCATAATGTTTTTCTCTTTTTCAATGCCTCGCTGAAAACTGCTGGCGCCCCTGAGTAAACGAGGGGCAGGAAACATCTGGGCCCGGGGGATGATGTCAAAAAAGAAAAAACTCCCTTCTGCAGAGGTGGTGGGCCTTGACTGGCTGCAATGGAAGGGGTTGGCCCCCTTGGGGACTGCGCTGCTGCTTTTTCGCGGCGGCAGGGTGGATCACCACATCGAGCCCCGTTTTCTTCCCCGGCCACCGGGTGGTGACCTGCATGGTTGACGCAAAGGGGCCTTGGGGCCAAAGTTACTCCCTGGGCCCCGCTTCACTTTTTTGCCCACAGATTCTACATATTTCCCCTATTCGGCCCCCGGGGTCTTAGCAAAGAAATGCCCCACCGCCCATTAAACGGATTTTTCCGTCAACGTCCCCCACTGAGGGGACTACTGCCGCCCCGGCCCCCACTGAGCCCCTGTACCACTACTTTCTTGGACCTGCGAAACGGGTTTTTTACCCCGTGGGGCTTGGACCCGGAAACCCCAATGCTGCAAAACCTGCTCGACTCCCCGGCCCACACCCCCTTGTGGCTGCGCTGCCCGCCGACGCCAAGCTGACGCCCTCTTTCCTGGCGATGGTTTAAGGGCCCTTTCCCCACTCGGGGTCCCAAGGTTTCGGTGGCTTTTAACATTTATCTATTTGTGTTCAACGCACTGCTGTCCTCCAACCGGCTTGGTAGCCAAGGTGACCCCCTCACAAACATGACCTCCCATTTTCCCCTCTCCACAAACCCATCTTTGCCCCCTATGCAAGAAGCAGGGGGATAATTTGGGCCCCAATTTCTTTGTGCCAAGTAAGCTGCTGACTGCCCCCCTAAAATTGGGTTTATCCTCGCTATAAAATGGCACTGAGCCCCCGACCACCCAAAATAGATTCGGGGTGAGGGGGAACCCGGGTGGGACAGAGGGGGGGGCTTTAAGGGCAGGGTGGGGGAAAGGGGTTGTTTTTAAATATTGAAAAGCCTCAAGGGGGGTTTCCCCCTTAGGGGTTTATCAAGACCCTTTTTGCTTGGAAAAAGCGTCTGTTGGCCCGCTTTTTGGGGTTTGGGTTAGTATACATGGCTGTTTTTTAACTCAAAAATTTAAAAAGGGAAAGTTTTTTAAAAACCCCGGGGAAAGAAGTTGTTTTCGGCCAAACCCCTTTTCCCCGGGAATTTCATCGGCACTTCAAAAAATCCCGTTTTACTTTTTTGCTCACCGCTGGGGGGCGGTTTTTTCCCGGGGGTCCATTTTAAATTTTTTTTCGGATCCTACAGCACAGCAAAAAAAGCCCTAACCAGGGGGAGCCACCCAAACGTTTTTTTGTTGTTGTTTTTCAGTAAAACCCTTGAAGTTCGATTAGAACCTCAAAACTTTGTGTGTTTAGTTCGAGGTTTTTATTCAAACTAGAACCGGAACCCATTAAAATCAATGGGGGGAAAAATGTTCTGGTTAATTTTTATTACCCAAACAGTTGAGAACCCGTAATTACCATCCAAAAAACAATAAACGGGGTACGTGGGAAAAACTTTGTGAAAAAAAATTTGGGTTTTAAGAGTGAAAAGAAAAAAATTTTAAGGCTGAAATTTCTTCTTCCTTTCAAAGGCAAAAATGGAAAAGATAAATCAGCTTTCAAGCCGGGGGTTTTCCCATTGGGAGGTGCAGCGTTGCAGCTTTCTTTGGGGCCCTTTTAAATTTTTTTAGGGGCCCAAAAACCCTTTTGAAAACATAAGAGATTTGGAGGGGCGGTTGTTATACATTAATGAAAACCCCCAAAAAAGGGAAAAACAGAAAATTTTGGGGACTGATAAGATTTTAGCAAAAAAAAAGCAAATCCCGTATAATATTTTTGATATGTTATGGAATTAGGGTTATGTAGCCTGCCAAAAACCGGGCCAAAAAAACAGCTTCGGAGAAAGGGTGCCCGCCAGCAAAACTAAACTCCCTAACTATTGCTGCCCCTGGAGAGGAAAATGCTTTTTCTAACTAAGAGCAGTTGTACAGTACAGAGAGTGAGCTTAAAATGATGTTCACAAAAGGGCCCAAAGCAGGGGAAATATATATAACATGGTCCCTGTGATTTTTTGTCAGCCGGAGGGGCCCCCCACTTCAGTGATGATGTTTTTGATCTTTTCTGTTGGCCCCCCAAAAATGCATAAATGGGAAATTGGGTGGTGCCCAAAATTGGGAGAAACCGCGAAAATTAAAAATGAAAAAGGGGTGTCGAACTGAACTTTACCGAAAAAACGGAAAATGTTTTTTTGGGTTTTTTTTGTTTGAAAAACCCAAGAAGGGGTTTATACTAGAACATAAAAAACCCCTTTTAGAAAATTCGAAACAACCCCTACTAAGCACCCAAACTTGTCTATGAAGACTATAGGCTCCCTTTTTTTTGCAGACCCGACATAAACCTTTAAGGGGTCTAGGGCCATTTCCCGACCCCAATTCCCCGGAAGTCAACGAACAGAAAAAAATTTAATAATCTGTTTCAAGAAAACCCCAAATTGTGAAATAGTCATCCACCGGGGTTTTTTCATACAAACAAAAGGTTATTAGGGGAGAACGATCTCAAAAAAAAAAAGTCCCGGGCCCCCCAGTGTACGATGGTACAAAACAGGACCCCTACAATGTGATTACAGGGTGCTAATTAAAATGGGCATGACAAAAACCCGCAACCTAAAAAAAACACCCATGTCTTTATGTAAATGCTTTTTTTAAAAAATACTGGGATTGGCAAAAGGGATAATAGTATTTGTGCACTTAGACGCAATACACTACTATAGCAGTGCAGTCTGAAGGTGAATGCAATCCATATTGATCAATTACTTTAGAAGAATTTAAAAAAGGAAAAGGCATATAAAACATAATAGAAGCTAATAAAAGGCAAAATATAAAAGCATAATAAAAATATTTTAAAAATCCTTTTTCAATTTATAATGTAAAAGCGTAATAAAAAATTTAAAAAATTAAACCGAATTGCTACTGCTAAATTCAATCCATCTATAAAACAAATCGTTCTTAAAAAGTAGTATTGTTTAAAAATTTCCCGTGGACTAAAGGGCTAAAGTAAGAACTGCTGAAATCCCTTTTAAAAAACAAAACACCAATGGGACAATTGCGGTGTTTTCCCATTTAACCCCACAAAAATTGCCATTTTAATGTATGATAAAATAAATGACACCATTAAAAATCATAACCCTTTTCCCCAAAGGGTTTCGTCTTTTGAAAAATTAAAGTTTTTAGCTCTTGAAAGTTGGCATGAAAAAATGGAATCGTTGTTGCCTAAAAGAAGAGATTAAGTAGAGATGGGCGAATTTCTCAAATATTCGGTTTGCAAGATTCGCCGAAAAATCATTTCGACCCAAATTTATTTGCAGCGAATCTCGTGAAAAACAGCTAGCTGCGGAGAGCCTGTAGGGTTTTGTAGAACATTGTGCCATGCTCAAATATGCATAGGGAGCGTGGTTTGGTCTTGATACAATGCTGTGTTTTAGTATGACACGCAGATGACAGCCGCCACTCCTAGAATCGCTTCACACTTCACTTCTCTGGGCAGTTACAGGGGTAAAACTGACCAAATAACTGAAGTGGGAAACAGCCTGACAAGGTAATGTCAGCGCCCGCTGGAAAGAACCTAGCTGAGGGCCAAGATCCTAGTATAGCGTCAAAGAACGCGATAGCAGGTTCCTGGCACAGGTCACAGCACACTAATGGGACATCACAGCAGGGATCACTCCGCAAGGCCTGAGCTTCCGGTGTCATCTAGCGGCCGTGCGTTGACCACCAAGCCAACGGTTCTCGAATGGCTGACTAGGTCATCCACTTTCTCTCAGATGACATCTAACAATCCCGGCAAAGATTAGGTGCATCCATAAGACACAATCTTTAGTTGGCATTGCACGGGAGCAGGGACCTCACATGTCCTCAACCCGTCTCTGTCCCGTTCGGCTCCCACAGCCAGAGAACTACTATGTGCTATGGGCTCTGCACTACTATACAGTGTGGATGAACTATTTGAGGACAGTGGGCAGCAAAGAGGTGGGGAAGACATCCACTGCTTCTTGCAGAAGTGGGCAAGTAGTGATGAGGAGAATGGCATGGGGGGGTTATGTTGAGAGTGGACAGGCTCTGTACAGTGAGACTGTTGAGGAGAACAGCGGTGTAGCCGATCGCACTGGGAAGCCGGGTGAAGCAAGCAAGGCTGGGACAAGGTATTCTGATGCCCTTGTTAAACAAAGCATAAAGTGCCCCCCAAATGGAAAATTTAGCCCACTCCATGCCTCCTTGTGCACCCTTTTTTCTGCCTGGGATGAAGTGGCTCCTTAAGTGGTCGCCTACCCTTGACTACCCATCGTCCCGGCCCTGGAAGCAAGGGCTTCATGATCATCATTGGGAGAAGAGAGCGGCAGCTTGCGAGTCAAGCAGTGGCACAGCCAGCAAGTCAGTAGTGTGGCCAGGAGTCGGCAGGGTGGCAGCAATGCAAGGTCAAATGGCCATGATTTAGACCACCCACTTTGCAGGTCCCAGAAAATTACAGCGTAGGGGCTCACCGAGGCAGTGGCGGTAACAGTCAGTCAGTGCAGAGCATTCGTCGTAAAATCACCTACTCGGCAGTGTGCCAGTTTTATGCCAAGACACCAGAGGAGGCGAACTTGACTATAGGTAGAATCTGTGGGCAGAAAGTAAAGCGTGGCCAGGGAGCTAACGTTGGCACCACAGCCCTGCGTCAACATATGCAGCATCACAATACAGTGGCCTGAGAGAAACATATCTCAGATGTGGTGGTCCATCCTGCCGCAGCAGAAGCACCCAGTGGCACGCCTCCCATTTCAGGCAGTCAAGGCTCCACAACCTCTGCTGAAGGGAGTTGTCTGTCTTTCCCACTAGCTACCGGTTCAGATGCTCCTGCTCCTCACCACTCATGGTGCCAGCAGTCATTCACCGAGACGATTCCCAAGAGACAGCAGTATGCGTCTAGCCACCCCAAGGTGCAGAAGCTGACTGTGCTCCTTTCCAACTTGGTGGTACTGCAGTCCCTCCTTTTTCAAGTGATGGACTCTGCACCGTTCAGAGATCTGGCCAGGAAACACTGTAAGCACTTTAGACATTCCTACACCACCAAGCACACCCTCCTTGAGCTGAACAGAAGAGAGAAATTATGATCAGAGCAAAACAGGGAAAAATCTATGAACAGAGCAAAGCAGAGAGGAATCTATTTACAGAGCAAAACAGAGAGGAATCTATTTACAGAACAAAACAGAGAAATCTATGAACAGAGTAAAACAAAGAGAAATCTATAAACAGAGAAAGGCCATTAATGATATCTTGATGATCCAAGCAGACAGAGATACTCTATTGCGTAATTTTTATGTCAGCTAGTGGCAGCTCATACGTGACACATGCCATTTGCTCAGGCTCTTTCAGGAGGCCATGTAATTTGTCAGTCGCCAGGACCAAGGGATGAAAAACGTCATTTCACTGCTTCATGTCCTGGAACATATGCTGCAAAATCTGTCTGTTCAGGGGACTGGAGAAGTGGCGACTACATCTCACGGCCACATGAGTCCGGTGGGGGCACTGGGCAGCCTGTGAAGGAATTGGCAGCGGGGAGAGGCAGAGGAGTAATGAGGAGAGAGGTGACTTGGATGGGCAGCAGAGTTAAGGGGAGCGTGGGTGCTAGATGGGAGGCCACAGAGAAGGATGCTGAAATAGTCTAGGCATGAGATGACGAGGGCATGGACAAATATTTTTGCGCTTTCAAAGTGAAGGAATGAGCAGATTCGGGAGATATTTTAAGGTGGAGGAAAGGGTAAGGGTTTGGATGTGTGGTTTGAAAGGCCAGATTGGAGTCAAAGGTTATCCCAAGGTAGCAGACTTGTGTTGTCAGTAAGAGAGTGCAGCAATTGGTAATGATAGAGAGATCTATTTGCGCCATCGTCCACCCTCCTGCAGGTCTGACCGGAGGGTTCCTCAGCGCTCACGTACCACTGCCACAGCTGCGGTGGGAGGTTGGAGTTGTAAGAGCAGTACCAGCTCCATCTGCAGCAACCTGAGTCTGGAGTCATTGATGTCTGTTGAAATTAGTGATTTTTCTAGCCAGGTGACAGGAGAGGAGGCGCAGGAGCAGCCAGAGGAGGAAAAGAGAGATGAAGATAACAAGGCAGATGACCCAGACACACCATGGCAGTATACAGTGGAGATGGAAACAGCGAGCCCCTCAGAGTCACTTGTGCAGATGGCCCGCTGCATGCTGATTTGTCTGGGTAGTGACAGCCGAATAGTCACCATTTGGCAGAGGGATGACTTCTGGCTTTCCACCGTCTTGGGGTCAAAGGTTATCCCAAGGTAGCGGACTTGTGATGTCAGTGAGAGAGTGCAGTCATTGGTAATGATAGAGAGATCTATTTGCGCCATCGTCCACACTCCCACAGGTCTGACCGGTGGGTTCCTCAGCACTCATGTACCACTGCCACGACTGCTGTAGGGAGATGGGGGGCTAGGAGCAGTACCAGCTCCATTAGCAGCAATCTGAGTCTGGAGTTGTTGATGAGCAGCTTTCTTCACCCTACTAGTGATTTAGGTACCCACCAGCAGCAGCACCTGGAGCAGACCCTGAACCCTGGATTCTTCTGGCTACCTGCCTCAGCTACTATTCTGATGCTGCCACCCGCCTGATGCCACACATCTGCTGCCAGCTGCTCCTTCTACCACCCACCATCTTAACCAGGCCATTATGTAGCCTTCTGATGCTGCTGCCACCTCACTGCTCAGGTCTCCTCATGCTGCTGCTGCTGTCACCTCCAGACTATGTCACCATGTCATTCTCTGGATTGATGCTGCTGTTGCCGCCACCTCCTCCTTATGTCACCTAGCTGCCGCCACCTCAAAATTATGCCATTGTGCCACTCTCTGTCCTGATGTTGCTGATGCCATCTCCATACTGTGTAATTGTGCCAATCTGTGGCCTAATCATGCTGCTGCCAACTGACCACTCTCTCACTCGACCATCCTGTTGTTTCCTAATGCTGTTTTCACTCTCCATCACTCTATGACGTTGCCACTATGTTTGGTTTTCCCCTTCTTTTAATCTGTGAGAAGGAATGAAAAGGACAAACACAAACGATTGTGTCTACGGAGAAGCTGTAAGGCTAGTATGACATCTTTTGTTTGCATCAGGATTATCTGATGAGAAGGTAGTCAAAAGTCGAAGTGGATACAAAACACAGAAGACATTCAAATATTCCATTTACTTATTATTTTTGGGATCAACTCCTGTTACTTTTTGGCTTTAGCAATGATGGTATATTGACCAAATGAAAGCGGACAGTAAAGGATCAAAGGAAGGGCAAAATGATTAGTGACGTCAATGCAAAATTACTGATGACACCCTCTCCACTCATTTGGGGGGCTCTACATGCATCAGCATCTAACAGAATCACCACAATAAGTGAAAAAATTAACTGTTTGCCACAGATGGCAATATCCCAAGAGACTGAACTGCCTGGATTTGAGATGTATTGAGGGCAGAAATACACAAACACTGGATTTGACACAGAACTCTCCACAAAAAGTGGATATAAACTCTTGGCCACAGATTAAAATACCCCCACAGACTGAAGTTGGTGGATTGCAGGCGTGTATGGGGCAGAAATACACACCCTGTATTTGGCTCAAATTCCCCCACAAACAAGAGGATAAATTGACCCTTGGTATAAAATACTCTACAAAATTAACGAGATGGATTTCAGGTGTGTATGGGGCAGAAATACACACACCCTATGTTTGACTCAAATTCCCCCACAAAACGAGAGGAGAAATTAACCCTTGGTATTAAATAGAATAGCCTACAGAGTGAACTAGATGGAATTCAGGCGTGTACAGTATGGGGAGAATATTATTGTGGAGAATACCCCACAAACTAAAACAAACAAAAAAAAATGCTGGTTTAGGAACAGGTGTGTATATGACACACACTTGTGAAGGTCTTTCACCCCAGTAGCTTTTTGCATTTTATGCAACATGTTGTATAATACTCTGACACTTTAAGTTTTTTCATTGTCTTCCCATACAAGCTTTTGTATGGGATGACAGCAAAAAAGCAAGAACTGACTGTGGTTTTTGCGCAAAGTGTGTCAAAAAACTGGTTGTGAATCGGACAAAAAACGGTCAACTTTTGGCTGTTTTTTATCTGATGCAGTGGGGATTTATTCTAAGTCCAATGTTTATTTTTCAGCAAGCTGTGATCAATGTAATTTGACCACTATCAGTGACTCATCAGATTGGTTCCTGATAGAGATGGGCGAATCGATTCTAACAAAGTTTAATTCATTTAGAATTTCAGGAAAACTTCGATTTTGAACGAAGTCGAAGTTTGGGGTGATTCGCGGAAACGAAGCATGTTTTAAATTGATAAAATGGCTGCAAGCACATGGCGTAACATGGGGCAAAGAACGCTGGGAGGAAGAAAGGAGTAGCCTAAATGACGTGCAGAGATGAAGCCAATCAGAGACTGGCGGGATTCTGTGACGTCACCGCACTATATAAGTCTGGACGCGACGCTGGCAGTTCACATTCCTCTCTCTGTACCGTGTTGTAGCTGCTGCAGCTCCTGTAGCTGAGGTCTCACACAAAAGAAAGATCTTTTATACAGCGATTTTTGGGGGGGTGTCACAGCTTTTCTCACAGACTGCTTCTCTTACGTTCTAATTTAGATTTTTTGGGGTATTGGAATTCCAGTCCAGTGTGCTTCCAATTCAGCTACATATACATTTTAATGTTATCTGCTCAGTTCTGGAGCACATTGAATATCCAAGGATTATCTAAGCCTGTTGTTGCTGTTGTATTTAGTTAAAGAAACAGTGTTTTTACAATCCAAATACCAGTTAATTTTTGGCTGCTTATGCGTTTTGCGCAATTTATATCCAATGGCTACTTTAAACGTCTTTGTGCTATTGTAGTTAGTAAAAGAGAGGGGAGTTTTTTAAACGCCAAAGAAGAAATTTTGCATGTAGCATAATTCATATCCGAAGGTTAATTAAGTGTCTTTCTGCTGTTGTGGTCAGTTACATACACGTGGTTTTAACACGCTACATTGCTGGTAATTTTTTGGCAGATCATTTCTTTTGCGAAATTTAGATCCAAGTGTTAATTAAGTGTTTTTCTTCAATGCCAAAGAAAAAATTTTGCCTGTAGCATAATTCATATCTGAAGGTTAATTAAGCTTGTTTGCGCTTTTCTATTCAGTAAAATACACCGAGTTTTTAAACGGCACATACAAGTAAATTTTTCCTGCCCAATTGTGGAGCGCAATTTATATCCAAGTGTTACCCAAGCTTGTTAGTGGGTTCATTTGGAGTCAAATACAGGGTGTGTATTTATCATATACAGATATCTTCATCAAAAAGACTCTGTACATTTTAGAACAAACAGTATGTCAGACAGAGAGGTGGCAGTCTCTTCACAGGCCAGTGGCACAAACATTCCTGGAGCCGGCACAAGTCACAGCACAGCAAGGGGACGTCGCAGCAGGGGTCACTATACAACGAGGATGAACAATTTGAGGAGGACAGTCAGCAGCTACTTGGCAGCGAATAAATGGGGCCAATATCCCCTGCTTCTTGCAGTAGGCGGCAAAGTATAGATGTGGAGAGTGGCATGGGAGGTCATGTTGTGAGGGGTCAGCCTCTGCATACGAAGACCGTTGAGGAGGAAAGCAGTGAAGATCAACAATAATCGATGATGATGTAGCTGACTGCACTTAGGAGCCAGGTGAAGGAAGGGCTTCATCATCATCAGGAGAAGAGGGCATCACCTTGCGCCTCAGGCAGTGGCGCAGCCAGCAAGTGGGTAGTGTGGCCGTGAGTCAGCAGGGTAGCAGCAGTGCGAGGTCGGGAGCCAAGCGGCCACGGGGTAAAAAACCCGCTTCGCAGGTTGAAGAAAGTAGCGGCACAGGGGCTCAGCGAGGCAGCGGCAGTAGTAGTCACTCAGTACGGAGCGTTGGCGGTAAAATCAGCTACTCTTGCTAAGACACCGGAGGAGCCGAATATGGGAATATGTAGAATCTGTGGGCAGAAAGTGAAGCGTGGCCAGGGAGCTAACGTTGGCACCACGGCCCTGCGTCAACACATGCAGCGTCACCATCCGGTGGCCTGGGAGAAACGTGGCTCAGATGTGGTGGTCCATCCTGCCGCCGCAGCAGCGCCCAGAGCCAGTCAAGGCTCCACTACCTCTGAAGAAGGGAGCTGTTTCTCTTTGCCATAATCTCCCGGTCCAGACGCTCCTGCTCCTCACTTCTCATGGCGCCAGCAGTCGTTCAACGAGGCGATTGCAAAGAGACAACAGTATGTGTCCAACCATTCTAAGGTGCAGAAGCTGACCGTGCTTCTGTCCAAGTTGTTGGTACTGCCGTCCCTTCCTTTCCAAATGGTGGACTCTTTACCATTCAGAGAATGAATGGCCTGTACCGAGCCGAGGTGGAGAGTTCCAAGCCGTAATTTCTTTTCCAAAAAGGCAGAACCAGCACTTCACAAATATGTAGAACAGAAGGTGGGCCAGTTCTTGAGCTTATCGGTTTGTTCCAAGGAGCATGGCAGCGCAGACGTGTGGAGCTGTAACTACGATCAGGACCAGTACATGTCCTTTATGGCCCACTGGGTGAATGTGCTTCCTACCCAGCCACACCAACAACTTGGACAGGAGACCCCGCTTTCTCCTCCACGTTGTCAAACTGCTGCTCCTGCGCAAATGTCCGCCTCCTCCTCTACCACCACCACCATCTTAGCCTCCACAAGTACCCTACATCATACCACATGTGTAGGGCACATCGGTGTCACGCAGTTCTACACCTGGCGTGCCTCGGCGAACCAAGTCACACAGGGGAGGAACTGCTCCGCGTCATGCACCAAGAAATCGATGTGTGGCTTTCTCCACGCCAACTGTAAATCGGAGCCATGGTGACAGACAATGGGAGGAACATGGTGTCCGAGCTGCACCCAGGAGGGATGATTCGTGCGCCCTGCATGGCGCACGTGTTCAATCTGGTTGTGAAAAGGTTCCTGAAGTCTTCCACCGATCTTCAGAAGATTCTGGAAATGGCCAAGAAACTGTGCATGCACTTCATCCAGTCCTACAAAGCCAGGCACACCCTCATCGAGTTGCAGCGGCAGAATGGCCTCCCCCAACACACGCTGATATGCGATGTTTCCACCCGTTGGAATTCCAGCTTGCACATGTTGGACCGACTGTATGAACAGAGAAAGGCCATTAACGATTTTTTGATGATCCAGGCGGACAGGAGGACTTCCCTGTGTAACTTTGATGTCAGTCAGTGGCAGCTCATGCGTGACACCTGCCGTTTGCTGAGGCCATTTGAGGAGGCCACGTTATTTGTCAGTCGCAAGGACTACGGGATGAATAACATCATTCCACTGCTTAATGTCCTGGAACAGATGCTGAAAAATCTGTCTGGGCAGGGGACTGGAGATGTGGCGACTACATCTCGCGGCCACATGAGTCTGGTGGGGACTGAACTGGAGGAGGAGGAGGACATTGGAGCACAAGCATTGTCTGGTGAAATAAGTGGTTTTTCTACCCAGGTTACAGGAGAGGAGGAGACATAGCAGCTCGAGAAGTTAGATGGAGATGAGGAAGATAAGGCAGATGACCCGCAAGCACCGTGGCAGTATACAGTGGAGATGGAGGCAGGGAGTTCCTCGTAGTCACTTGTGCAGATGGCCCGCAGCATGCTGATTTGCCTGGCTAGTGACAGCCGAAGAGTCACCATCCGGCAGAGATATTATTTCTGGATCTCCACCCTATTGGACCCTCGCTACAGTTCCAAAATGGAGCCTTTTTCCCAGCTGCTGAGAGGGAGGACAAACTCAAATACTATAGAGAAGTCCTCCGTAGTCAGTTGGCCGCTGCCTATATGTGGCATGGTCCATCCACTGACAGGTTTGTCTGGAGGGTTCCTCAGCACTCACGTACTACTGCCGCGGCTGCTGTGGGAAGGTGGGGGGTAGGAGCAGTACCAGCTCCATCAGCCGCAACCTAAGTCTGGAATCGCTGATGAGCAGCTTACTTCACCCGCCTAGTGAGGAGGGAACTCGCCAGCAGCAGGAGCAGCAGCAGGACCTGGAGCAGACCCTGAACCAAGAGGTGGTGGCCTACTTGGACAGCACTCTTCCACCCCAGTTAGAAGATCCGCTGGACTACTGGGCAGCCAAACTGGATGTGTGGCCGCAACTTGCCCAGTTTGCAGTGGAGAAGCTGTCCTGCCCGGCCAGTAGTGTGGCATCAGGGCGGGTGTTCAGTGCGGCGGGAGCCATTGTTACCCAAAGGAGAACCCACTTTTCCACGGGAAATGTGGAACGACTAACCTTTGTCAAGATGAATCAGGCGTGGATCGGCCAGGATTTCCACACACCAATGCCTTAGGCGTCAGATTACATCAGCCATGACGCTTCACCAAAACTTTGAGAAATGAGTCTGGGTTCAAACTACCTGCATCAGCCACAGTAGTGAAGCATAGAGATGTTTTGTCAAGCCACCCACTTCGGGTAAAGTGACAGGTCCCACGCCCCCAGGCCCCTTACGTAAACCCCTCACTTCCGGTAAAGTGACAGGCGGCCCCTCCCCTTGGCAGTCATAGTAACTTGAGAGTTCCCTGCCCGCCGACGACCCCTTCCCCTTGACTGTCATAGTAACTTGAGAGTTCCCGGCTCAACTCTAGCACGGGACATGTCTAGACAAGGCTTAGTGCCACGTGTGTTATCCCCCCCTCAATATAGTTTCTGGACATGTCTAGACATGCCTTAGTGCCGCATGTGTTAATATGTAGAACAAGTCCTGGCATGTCTTACTGGCGTGTATGTTAATACGTACATACACAACGCCGCCTCCCACCAGCCCTGCGCAGGAATAGAAATTGAGACCACTCAATATAGAAAAGTTTTTAAAAAAAGCTTAATTCAACAAACTTTTAATGACAGCATTGAAGATTTTATCAACATCTAATGTGATTTCCGCTTCACAGAGCGTAACACTTTAATGACTATAAATGCGTAGCATTCAGATATACAGAGACAGCAGTTCACATTAATGTACAGGAAAAAAGACATTTTTACAAAGTTAAACCCATGTACTCTGCAATATTGGTGGCGCCCTTTTTTAGGAAGTAAACTCCCGGGGACCACACCAGGCGATCAGGGGAGTAGGTAGAATCTCGTTTAGGGGTTTACACGGCAGAATTCAGCGTCATTTTTAAGCTGTCAGAATCTCTCTTGTAGATGAATTCCCAAAACTTAGAGGAAATATTTAATTCGGCCAGGGCTTGCATAAATGTATTCCACCGGGAGGGATTTTGTTTTTGAGCCGCCCGCGACTTTTGATAGCGCTTTCTAACCAAAATCAATCATATTAGACCCGGAACAACATTTCCCTAAAATAAAATTCGCCTTTATCATTCCACGTTGTAACCGCAGTGTTATGGGCCAGTCTGTTTAGCAAAAGTTCGGCATTTTTCTTAAATGTGGATTGACATGACTTAAAATTTCCAGGAGAACACGCTTTTATCAGAAGTTGTATCTGACCCTTGCTGATGACCGGGATTAAGAGCTGAAAACAAGATTTAAGTCGCAAGATGTTTTGTGTCCTGTTTAGCGAGTACCAAGTATCTCTGTAGAATTTCTGCGTATTTTTTAATTTTCACATCATCAACCAAAATCAGTGCGATAAAAAAGGTCTCTAATTTCAGCGTCGAGACGTTGCATCACAGTCTGGCGTATGTTAGTTGTAGGCGTAGCAACCCGCCGTTATCTTATTGAGCTCGCGTTTAGGAACCAAGTACATTTTCTCAGCATGCTCCATTACTTGTTAAAAAGTAGGCTCGTTATTAACGGTATTGCAAAACCCAACAGCGGACCTATGAACCCGCCGCTCTGATGCACTAAGCGCTTCTTTTTCTTTATGGGCTGTGTTTTATCACTCAGAGTCTTTATAGCTTTACGCCACTTCTTTAATTTTTTTTCTGTCATTCTTTTAGGGGTATTCGGCATTTTAAGATGTTTAAGGCTATTTCCCCTATGGCTGCTATTAAATCATTACTAGCCGTCCGCAAAATAGATTTTCGGACGTTTTTTTAAAAGAGCCCAATTGGTCGCAACCTCTCCGACATCTTTGTCATACTAAAGTACAGAGGTCTAACTGTATAGTCTATTTTAAAGCAGTTTTTTAATCTATTTTTCTTTAGGACGTACACGGCTGGTAAAGCCAGGGGAAAAAAATCCTGATCTTAAACGAAGCTGCTCAGGGGTATTAGCTTTTAAATCTACTAATAAATAGCCATAAGGCTCGCGGGTGGCATCCTCAAAGCCTCCAAAAGAAACGGGTTTTCCCGGGGTACTTTTGTCCCCGCTAATTGTTAGGATTTGCAATTTATCACGGGGGTTATTAAAGAGAATCATGTACTTGGTATTAAATTTATCGTACGACTCTTTTTACCCTGCAGAATATTTTTTTGCACCAGATACAATATACTTAAATTTCTTGGTGATCATACTTGGTAAAAAGGCCTTCTTATCTCTAAATTCCCATGGCACTCTCCATAAGGTCATCAACAACTGTCAAAATTTTCCTTATCAGGTGGAAATAACTCATCAATCTATAAAAGTAAGCGGCAGACCTTCGATAAATCAGATGCTGGGGAAAGAATGAGACAGCTCATCGTATAATTTTTGCCAACATGCAAAAACCAAACAATATTTTCGGGTTTGTGTGATAAATGTGTTTCAGCATTTTGTAACAGTTGTCTTACAAAAAAACTTTTTCCAGAATTGGAAGGTTCCCGCTAAATGCAGGAAAGGGATGTTGAAGCGTGTGTCCATGATGCTAATAGACGTATGAAAATGTTAAAAATTTGTGGTATATAACACATGTACAAATAGCATTTAGTCGTGCACGTTGGCCGCGGCACTCTTTGTTTATTTCAAGTTTCTTAATTAGAGCTTATCGTGAGCTTCTTAAATCTGAATATTAGCTCATCTGAAACAAAACAAAATAGACCGGAGTAAGTGTCTGATCCTGGTATTAGAAACCAAAAGGTAACGTCGTGGCATCATCTAGCAAATACTTTTTTGTATATACACATCTCTGAGTCTTACACAGAGCTCTCTTCTCAATGCACCACATCTTCTTATTTCTAACAATGCCCGGCTGTTCCAGAGTTATACAGTCATGGTTTTCAGAGTTGGGATTGTTGGTGTAGGCCAAAACTACATCTTTTAGGCTTTCAAAATTAACCTTTTGAGCATTAGCAACATTTAGTGTTATCCCCTTAACTTTCATCACAGTTTTACCGTTGTTCAGTTTGTAACCATAAGTTTTGGGGCCTGCTGAAACAAACTCTGTGATGTAAGTGTCGTCGGGTATCTCACTGGTTAATTCACCCAGATAATCACCTAAATGCGGCTTCCAGTCACCCTCTCGGTGCACAAAAGATGACTGAAAACGTATCATGATAAAAGACACCTCTCCTGCAAGCGGTCCAGAAGTGTGTACAGTTCGAGTTTGGTGTAAGCGGTTTTACAGGACACTATATAAATGTTGGCGTTTTTGTTTAACTGTGTGGTGTTCCTTTGTATATTTCCAGTTAATGTTGGCTGTCTCATCGTCAATAAAATTTAACTCGGATACATCACAGTATGGGAGAAATACGTAGCGAAAGAGCTCATCGGGGTCTGTCACAATGGCGGTACATGGTAAATTAGCTCTCTGCGCAAACTTTCCCCATAAAGAATTTGAAGAAAAGTTTGGAGATCTGTCTTTTAGCAGGATTTACAGCGATACTTTCAGCATTTAATTGAACACCTTCTTTTTCAAAAAAGACGTCAATGTACAGTTTTTTCTTGGATTCGTCCGTGCACCAACTAGGGAAACCCGAGGCCTCTTGTTTATCCCTAAGATGTAATTTAATGGCGGATGTGTGCATTCATAGCGACGAACAGCGGTCTCTGACCGGCACGTGGTGCACAATAGAACTAGAGGTGGCGTTAGAAAAGGGATATAGGATCGCTCAAATCTACGAAATTTGGCATTTTCCAAGCACATCCGACACGTTGTTTACACCCTACATTAAATTACATCTTAGGGATAAACAAGAGGCCTCGGTTTCCCTAGTTGGTGCATGGACGAATCCAAGAAAAAACAGTACATCGACGCCTTTCTTGAAAAGAAGGCGTGCAATTTAAATTTCTGCAAATATTGCTATAAATACTGCTAAAAGACAAGATCTCCAAACTTTTCTTAAATTCTTTATGGGGAAAGTTTGCGCAGAGAGCTAATTTACCGTGTACCGCCATTGTGACAGACCTCGATGAGCTCTTTCGCTACGTATTTCTCCCATACTATAAATGTATCCGATTAAATTTTTTATTGACAATGAACAGCCAATATTAATCGGAAATAAACAACAACACCACAAAAGTTAAAAAAAAAACCCCCAAACATTTTTATACGTGCTTTACAACCCGCTTACCCCAAGATTTCGAACTGTACACCTTCGGGACCGTTTCCCGGAAGGGGTTCGTATCTTTATACAGTTTCCCATTTCATCTTTG
Source organism: Phyllomedusa bahiana (assembly GCA_025379985.1). NCBI lineage: Eukaryota > Metazoa > Chordata > Amphibia > Anura > Hylidae > Phyllomedusa > Phyllomedusa bahiana. The sequence continues at coordinate 54,155 of JAODAL010012478.1, read as the reverse complement.
TGCACCGAGGGGGGTGATTTGGAAGCCCCCTTTAGGTAAATTATCTGGTAAATTAACCATTTGAGATACCCACGACATTTACACACAGAATTTTTTTCGCGGGCCCCCAAAACTTAGGGTTACAAACGAACAACGAAAAAACGGGTATGAAATTTTAAAGGGGGATAACACTAAATGTTCTAATCTAAAAAGGGTTTAAATTTTTGAAACCCCAAAGTTTTAGTTTTGGCCTACCCCAACCCAACCCCCAACGCTGAAACCCAAAGACGTAAAATCGGGAACAGCCTGTATTGTTTAAGAAATAAAAAATGTGTGGGGGCATTAGACGAAGCCCGCTAAGCCCCAGAGATGTAATATACAAAAAGGATTTGTTAATGTTTACCACGACTTTCCTTTTGGTTTCAATTTCCCCGGACAGCCCAAAACACCCCCTTTTTTGGGTTTTTTTTTCAATACAAATTTTCGTTTTAAAGAAGCTCACAAAACCTAATTAAAAACCCTTAAAATTTAAAAAAAGGGCCCCGGGGGCCACCCGTGCACAACTAAACGTTACTTGTACACTTTTATATCCCAAAAAAATTTTAAAACATTTTCATACCCCTTTTTAAGAACATAACACACCCCTTAAAACACCCCTTTTCCTGAAATTTTTAGCGGCCCTTTCCCAAATTTCTGGAAAAATTTTTTTTTGTAAGAAAACTGTTCCCCAAAATGCAAAACACATTTATCCAACAAACCCAAAATATTGTTTGGGTTTTATAAAGTTGGCAAAAATTATACATGACTGTCCCTTTTTTTTCCCCCAGAAACAGTTTTATCGAAGGTCTCCCGCATACTTTTTAGATATATTTATTTCCACCTGAAAAGGAAAATTTTTGACAGTTGTTGGCCCTTTTATGGAAAAGGGGCCCAGGGGAATTTAGAGTAAAAAGGGCCTTTTTACCAGTATTTTCCCTTTCATAGAAATTTAAGTATTTTTGTTTTCTGGAGAAAATTTTTAAAATTTTTCTCCAGGGAAAAAAGAGTCGAACAAAAAATTTTAAAATACCAAGTACATGATTCTCTTTAATAACCCCCATATTTTTTGCAAATCCTAACATTACGAGACAGATTTTCCCCCGGGAAAACCCGCTTTTTTTTGAGGCTTTTGGGGAAATGCCACCCCGAGCCCTTATGGCTTTTTAATTAGTAATTTAAAAGCTAATACCCCTGAGCCGCTTCGTTTAAGTCAGGCTTTTTTCCCCCCGGCTTTACCACCGTGTACTCCTAAAGAAAAATAGATAAAAAAACTGAACTTTAAAAAATAGACTAAACAGTTGAACCCTGTACATAGAAACGACAAAATGTCAAAGGGGTTTGCACGAAAATTTGGCCCTCTTAAAAACGTTTATGAAGGCCACCCTTCAGCCCCGAAAATCTTTTTTTCGGAGGGCCAGTAATTTTTAATAGCAGCCATGGGGGAAAATCCCTAAACATTTTAAAAACCAATCCCCCTAAAAAAAGCACAAAAAAAAATTTAAAGAAGGGGCTAAAGCATAAAAACTCTGGGGTATAAAACACACCCCCTAAAGAAAAAGAAGCTTTTATACATCAAACCCGGGGGTTAATGGGGCCCGCTTTTGGGGTTTTTGCAATACCGTTAATAACAGCCTATTTTTTTAACAATAATGGAACACGCGAAAAAAGGGTATTTGGGTTTCCAAACACGACCCTCAAAAGATAACGGGGGTTGCTACGTTTTAAAACTAACATACCCAAAACTGTGATGAAACCCCTCGCACTAAAAATTAGAGACCTTTTATATCGCACCGATCTGTTTTGATAAAGTAAAATTTAAAAAAATACGAAAGAATTCTACAGAGAAAATTTGGCTCGCTAAACAGGACAAAAAAAACTTGCGATTTTTAAATCTTGTTACAGCCCCCTAATCCGGGTCATCAAAAGGGGTAAATACAACTTCAATAAAACGATGTTTCTCCGGGAATTGTAAGCCCATTTTAACCACATTTAAAAAAAATTCCGAATTTTTTTTGCTAAACAGACTGTCCCAGAACACGGGGGTTACAACGGGGAATAAAAAAGGGCAATTTTAAATTTATGGGGGAAATTTTTTCCGGGTCTAATAAAAAGGGTTTTGGGTTAGAAGCGCTACTCAAAGCCCAGGGCGCTTAAAAAAAAATTTCCCCCCCGGGCGGGAATTTAAAATTTTTTTTTGCAACCCAAAGGGCCCAAATTTAAAATATCCCTTCAACTTTTGGGGGGAAATTCATCTACAAAAGATTTTTGGAGGGCTTAAAAATTACGCAAATTCTGCCGCGAACCCCTAAACGGGGGATTCTCCCTACTCCCCCGCATCGCCTTGTGTCACGGGGATTTACTTCCAAAAAAAAGGGGCCCCCCAATTTTGGGCAGAGTACCGGGTTAATTTTTGTAAAATATGTTTTTTTTTCCTGAACTTTAAATATACCCTGTCCTGTATATCGGAATAATACCCGCATTTATACCCTTTAAAGGTTCCTCTGTGAACGGAAATAACATTAAAGGGTTGATAAAATCTTAAAATGCTGCCTTTAAAAAGTTTGTTCAATAAAGCTTTTTTAAAAAAACTTTCTAAATTGAGCGGGCCCAATTTTTATTTCTTTCGGGGGCTGGTGGGGGGAGGGGTTCTGTATGTACGTTTTTAACATACACGCCATAAGACCAAAAACCGGGGGTTGTTTTACCTTAAAAATTTAAACATGCGGCCCCTAAGAAGGGCCAAAAAATGTCCCAGAGGGTTAGCGGGTCCGGGGGATAAAAAACACGGGACCAGACTTTTCAAATGTCCCCAATAGTTAGCCGGGAAAATCCAAGTTAAAAAGATATCAAGGGAGGGGGCCCCCGGTGGGGAGGGAATCCCCAATTACTTACAACCCAAAGGGGGGGGGCCGCCCGTCACTTTACCGGGAAAGGGGGGGGTGGGGTATGGTGTTTTGGGGGCTGCACCTTCACTTTACCGGGAAATGGGCGCTTTAAAAAACAAAGGCTTTTGCTTCACTACCCCTTTCATTTCATATAGGCCAAAAAAAATGAAAAGGGGACTCCGATTGGTTGCCCCGTGGGCCCCAAAGAAAGCTTAGACCTAAAACAGGGGTTCCCTGCATAAGGGTCCAAGACCTCCAAAACTGCCCGGGGTTCTAAAATTTAAATAGGGGAATTTCTCAAAATTAATTCGGTGACTTCACGAATTTTCCCACAAAATTTTTTCGGTCCGAAATTTCTTCGGAATATATCAAATTAAAAACAGCTAATTTTAAGGGTTTCACAACCTAAAATGTGCCTTTGAACGTTTTGCCATGGGTTTAAAAATTCAAGGGGGATTGGTTTTGGGCTTCATACAATGTTTTGTTTTTTTAAAGGGCACCATAGCCCGCCGTCGCTCTTTAAAACGCTTTTACTATAAAATTCCCGGGGGACTTAAGAGGCAAAACGACCAAAAAAACGAAGCAAAATGTAAACCTTTAAAAATCCCTTGGGAGCGACAAACTGGAAAAAAAAAAAAGCTGAGGGGTAGGTGGCAACATCAATTTTCAGATGGGGGGGTTTAAAGGCAGCAAACCAAAATTTGCATGAGGTTTGAGAGTTTGGGACCCTGACATTCTTAGATGGCAAAAACAGGGGGTACCACAAAAGTGGGACAATGACACAGTGGGGGAAGGGAAACCCCACCACAGCACCATGAGGTTTAACAGAGGCAAAAATGACAGAGTGTTTGGGGCACGCAAACAAACCACAGCAGCAGCATGAGGGTCAACGTGGCACAATGACATTTCTGCAGGTGAAAAAAAACAGGGGTAGGCCCCCAAAAGTGGCCCAATGACAGAGAGTTTGGGGGTGACGGCAGGGAGCGCATGAGGGGCAGAGATGGGACAAAGACACAGGGTGGGGGCATGTCAAAAACCCACACAGCACTTTAGGTCCCGACAGTGGCACAATGACATTCTGGAGGTGGCAAAAACAGGATTTGGGGCCCCAGAGTGGGACAATTTACAGAGAGTGAAAGGGCCCCGGCAGCAAACCACCCGGGAGCAAAGGGCAACATTTCACAATACATTCTGGGGGTTGCAAAAACCCGGACCAGGCCCCCAGGGGGCACATTTACAAAAGGTGGAGGTGAAGGCAAAAGCACAAAGGGCAGAAGTGGCACAATGGGCAGGGTATGGGGGTGGCCCCCAGCGCAACAACACAACAGCAGGGATGAGGGCAAGAGGGGCACAATGACAGTGGGGGATTCACGGACCAGCAAAAACACAAAGGGCATAGATGGGACAGTGACAGATTTGGAGGGGGGTGGGGAATACCCTCCCGGGGGAAAATGGTGGGGAGGGAAATTTGGGGAAAACTGGCAAACAAGGGGGTTGGGAACAGCGGGTGGCGGCATCAAAAATAGTGGCTGAGGGAAGGGATTTGAACCCAGGGCTCATTTCTCCCCCAGGTTTTGGGTGAGGGGTCATGGCTGATGTATCCCGACGCCTTTAAGGGATTGTGTTGGAAATCCTGGGCCGAACCACGCCCGAATTCATCTTGACAAAGGTCAGTCATTCCACATTTCCCATGGAAAAAGGGGTTCTCCTGGGTAAATGATGGCCCCCGTCGCACTGAACACCCGCCTGAAGCCCCACTACTGGGCCCGGCAAAGGGCCCGCTTCCCACTGCAAAATCCCGGGAATTGTGGCCCCACCCCAGTTTTTGGGTTTCTCATAGTCCCCCGGATCTTCTAACTGGTGTGGGGGGAAGTTCCCGTCCAAATTTTGCCCCCACCCGTTTTCAGGGACTCCCCCCCGGGCCCCGCTGCTACCTGGTGGCGACTGCCCCCACATTGGGGGGGTGAAGGAAGGGTTTCTCATCATGCTCCAAATTTGGTTGCTTTTTAAGGGGCTGGGACTGCTCCTACCCCCACAACCTTTCCCCCAGCAGTCGCGGGAAATAGAAAAATAGCCCGAAGGGAACCCCCCCCCTCAGACCCGTCAGAGGGGGGGAAAATGCCGCACAAAGGGCAAACGGCCAACGACTATGGAGGATTTCCCTATATATTGGAAGGGTTTTTCCCCCCTCCAGCAGGTTGGGAAAAAGGGTCCCCAAATTTTGGGCCGGTACGAGGGGCCAATAGGGTGGGGGGCCAAAAATCACCCTCTGCCGGATGGTGACTAATTTGGGTGCACTACCAGGGAAATCACCTGCTGCGGGCCCTCTGCACAAGAGACTCTGAGGGGGTCCCCTGCCCTCCACCCCTGTAAAACTTTCCACGGTGCTTTCGGGCACCCCCCTCGTCTTCCCCACTCCACAAAACCCCCTCCAGCTGCTCCCTCCTCCCCCCCCCTTTCCCCCGGGTAGAAAAACCACCCCATTTTTTCCCCGCTTTCTTCTGCTTTCCCAAAGTCCTCCTCCTCCCCTCCAGTTTTGTCCCCCCAACTTTAAAGGGGCCCGCGATGTTAAAAGCTGGTTTGTAGATTCCGTTTTCCCCGGCGTGGGTTTAAATACATTCGCTTTGGGGGTGCCCCAAAAATTCCAAGAAACCCCCCGGGTTTTTCCCCCGAGCCCGGCTCCCAAACGGGAAAAACTTGCTGCGGCGTGGGCTACCAGGTCGTTACCCCTGACACGACTTGCTTGCGATGGGGGCCCCGTTAAAAGCGTGGTAAAAAATCGTAGTCCGAGAATCGTAGTCGTGGGAGGGATACGGGGGCAGGCGGGGGCAATGGTTTGTTTGGGCGTGACAGGCCCGGAAGGTCAGGGGGCGGCAGAGGTTCGGGGTCAAAACGTAGCAAGAATCTGGTACAAACCCTAAAAGGGGAGAAAAAATACTTCCCGGGGCTTTTTCTAAGGCTCGGGGGAACAAAAAATCCAGCAGGGAAGTTTACTGGGAACCAAAACCCATATAAAAACAAACGCCCGGTAAAATTTAAACCCAAATTTCCGGTGCACTGTCCTTTTTAAAAGGGACTGGGCGAGCACCCCGCACAGGGGCTAGGGGGGGGGCATGCGCATTCCCCAGGGGACGAGGACCGATGGGTTTTGAAACCAGGGGAAGGATTTTGGGGTGGGTGCGAAAGGGGCCGGGACCCGCCGTGGGGGGAAAATTTTGGGGCGAAACCCCGGGCCTTGGGCTGGATCCCGGTTTCAACCCTTACGTAACCCCCCCCCCCCCCCCTTTAGAACACCCCCCCACCCTTTTTAAACTGCAAAATCTAGGATTAATCATTTTTCGGGTGTTAGATTCGGCCCCAAGGGGCTCTCCTTGGGATCGGAAGGCCCCCCCAATCCACGGAAGAAAAAGTTTCCCTCGACCGTCTTCCCAAACCCAAAAATTTCCTTTTCTTCGAAGATTTAAAGGAAATTTTGGCTACGGGAAAGGGGGTAACCCTTTTTCCCAAGAAACCCTTCAGGGAAATAAAGGCTTAAGAAGGGGTACAAAGGAATGCATTTTGGGTCCGGAAGAAGGAGGCAAAAAAGGCTTCCCAAATGGGCCCAAAAAACCTGAAAGGGTCCGAGGAAAGAGGCCCAATTTAAACTGGGAACCTTCAGGGACACATACCTTTGAGGGGAGCCAAACTTGGGCCCCCCGGGAAAAAACATCGGGGGAGGTCCCTTTTTTTTGTCATCCTATCTTTATGCGGGGGGAGGGGCCCCAAAAGAAACGTCGATCTCTTGCCAAATGGCCTTGAAAAATCCCGAACTTTGGGCGTTGACAGCGGGCACTTTCCCAATAGAGGGCAGGGGAAGGGGGGGGGTGCTGGGGGTGGGGCCCTAGAATACAAAGAATGGGGGGGAAAAGCCAGCCCAAACAAGTCAAAGATGGTTTTTTAAAAAATTCGGCCCCCAAGGGGGAAAAATTTGCCAGTTTTCCTGAAGTCCCGGGTACAAATGGCGCAAAGGAAATTTTCCCCCAGAATCCCGTTCACCCCCCACCCCGCCCATTTGGGCTGAGGGGTAAGCCGATGAAAAGTCCAACTTGACTTTCAGACGGGCCCCAACCAAAGGCCCAAAAACGGGGTACAAATTTAACACCGCGTCGAGACAAAAGGGGAAGGGAGCCCCTGTAGCCGGAAAATATGCCAGAAGAAAAGGAAAAGCCAAATTTTGGGGGAACGGGAAGCCAGGGAAAGGCACAAAGTGGGAAAAACTTTGAGAAACCCGGGCCTAAAACCACCCAGAGGGGGCCCCAATTCCCCCCGAGGAACTGGTAGGGCTGTGACGAAATCCAAAACTAATGCGTCCAAGGATTTCTGGGCACGGGCAGTGGAAAGCCAAAAAACCTGCGGGCCTGTGGGCGTGGGAAACTTTTTCCACACAATTACACCTGGCCGGGTGAAGTCCCCTTTACTCTTGTGCCAAGTCAGCCACCCGAAATGGGTGCGAAAATCAAAGCGGAGACCCTTTCCAGCTCCCGGGAAAGGGTATGCCCCCACCCCAGAATCCCTTTTCCCGATTTCCACCGGGAAGTAAATTTTTGCCCCTAGGAAAGTTTTGGAGATCTGCGGGAGCCCCCGTGAAAAAACCGTTCGGGGGAAATGGAAATGTTTGAACCCGGGGTTTTTTTCCCCCGACCAAATTTCCCAAAGGGACGGGAGAGGGCATCCGCCGTTAGTTTTTTCCCCAGCAAGGGCCCAAATGTATCCCAAAATCAAACAGGGGTTTAAGGGGGGGTTTGGGGCCCTCTGAAGATACAAAAAAAATTCCTTTTGGTCCCTTTAAAAATTTTGATTGGGTGACGAGCCCCCTCCACAAATGCCCCCACTCCCTTTAGGGGTTTAAAATGATGGGCCAAAAAGTTCCCATTTCCCCCAATTTTCATAATTTCCCCTCAGGGCCCGCAAAAAGTTCAAAAAAGATCCCACAAGGACCCAAACTTCCTTTTGGGGGTTTTTCTGGTTTAGAGGGGCCCCGGCCCCGCCCCCCCCCGACGAGGGGGAACCACCTCCAAGGGGAAAAGGCCCTCTCGGGGAAACCGCCAGACCAAGACAGGGGCAAGGGGAAGGCTTCTTTAAAAATCAACAAACGCCCTTTTTCACCCCGGGGGCCCCAAAATCTCGGTTCGCTTTCTTTCCATAGTTTGGGCCCCCCAAAAGGAGAACCAAGGTGGGAGAAGTTTGGGGAAAAAAAATTGGGTAAAAAATTTTTTCAAAACCCAGGGAACACGTAATTTCCCAAAAAACCGACAGACGGGGGCCACTTTTAAGGGACCCCCAGAGAGTTTTGCCCCGGGTCCCTCCTTAGGGCCCTTTTTCCGAGACTATGTAAAACCCCAGGAAAGGGGAAGGGGTGGTTTTTATGAATAAACATTTCTCCCCTTGGGCGTAAAAGTCTGTTGCTTCGCAAAAGTCGTAGAAAACCGGGCACTTGTTCCGGTTTAACTGAAGATCCGGGAGAAAATCAGGATTTTAATCTAAAGGGACCCCTTTTTGACAAAAAAAGTGTACAAGAGAAACCCGAAGACATCCCTTTTAATATTCTTGGAATAACCCCTGGGGCGTTTTTTCAAGCCCAAAGGGGTCAAATTTCCCTCTCGGGTAAAAACCTGTCTTCCCTTCGTTCCCCCCCCGAATCTGATGAGTTATGGCCCTCGCAGATCCAATTTTTAAAAAAACCTTACCCCTTGAGACGGGCAAAAAGGTTTTTGAGATCAGTGGGGGAAATTTGCGGTTTTTTACGGTTGGGCTTTTTTTAGAAACCCCCGTAGCTAAACACTACGGAGGGGCCATCCTTCTTCGCACGAAGAAAAAACCCGGGGTCCGGCTGGGGGAAAAGGACCCTTTCGAAAGAATCCGATCGGCAAATTCTCCTTATTTAGGGCCCACATGGCCTGAGTCTCCCGCACGGACAGCGGGGAAAACCCCTTTCCCCCCCGGGGGAAATGGTTCCTGGAGGAAGGGCAATAAAGGGCATCGTAAAGGGCCCACGTGGTTTGGGACGAAAAAAGCCCCCATTCTCGGAAAAAAAATCCCCAAAGTCCCGGGATTTCTGCCCGCAAAGGGCCGGAACGGCTTTTTAAAAAAGTGGGTTTCGAGAAAATGGAAGGTAAAACCCGGGCCCTGGTACCTTCCCCAAACAAAGGTTTTTGGGAATTTTCCGGTTCCCCAACGCAGGGGTTTTTTGCCTTTCCTTTTTCCCAATTTAGGTAGGGGCGTTAATTTTTCAGCCCCGGGAAAAACCCCCCCCAAAAAAGGGTGCCGAGGGAAACAAACCGGGAACCCGAAAAAGTTAAACCCCCAAAAAAACCCCCCCTTATGTAAACCCCCTACAAAGGAAAAAGTCCCCAAACCGGGTGGGTTTTTTTTTGTACTGGATGGGTTTTTACTGAGGAGCTTTCCCCCCCCCCTGGGGCTGGGAAAAAAAAGCGGGCCCTTTTCCACCCCCAAATAGAAGGGAAGCCGAAAACCCCCCGGGTTTTTTTCCCAAAGAGGCCAAAGGGTGAAAAAAATTTTTCCCGGGAAAACCCAAAAAACCAGGAAAAGGGGGCCCAAAATCCGGAAAGAAGGACCAGCCCCTCAGAAAGCCCCCCCCTCCCCCGGCATCAAAACAAAGGGGAGGAAAAAAAAACGCCCCTAGGGCCCCCCCCCCTCTCCCCAAGCCCCCAACCCAGGTTTTACGTTTTTTTCCCCCCAAGGCCCGGGGCTTAAACGACAGCTTCCCCGCAGAAAAAAGGTTCCCCCCGGGGTTTGGGGCAAAAAAGACATAGCTTTTTTTTTTTTGCTCGGAAAAGACGGTTTTTAGCCCCCTCTCCGAAAAAAAGGGGCCCCGGTCCCCTTATTGGGAAAAGGGGTTCCCCCCTAAAGCCTTGAGGGGGGAACAAATGGGGAAAAGCTGAAAAAAAACCCGGGGCCCCATGGGGAACCCCCCGACGGGGGAAATTCCAAAAAAGTTTTTCCCCTCCGGGGCCCCCACTTTTTCCTGCCCCCTCTGGGGAAAAATTTTTAATTTGAACAAAATTCCCCCGAAAAAAATTATTTTTTAAATCGGGAAAAGGGGGACCCGACCCTTTTTAAAAAGTGGCCCCCGAGGGCGGCATCATTTCCCCATTTAAACTTTTCAAAAACCAGGGGGGAAAGAAAATGTAAAACCCCAAGTCCCCCCCCCCACAAGGAGTTCCCCCCCCCCCCCTGACAAAAAAGGCCCCCCAAAGGGCATTTTCAACCAAAAAGGGGAAAAACCCCCCCCTTGGGCCCTTCCCCGAAGACGGTTTGGGAAATTTTCCCCCGGAGGAAGGAACCCGTAAAAATCCGCAGTCCCCCGGATCGTTCCCCCGTCCCCAGAAAAAGGAGTTTTTTCCCCCCCAAACCCCGGGGCCTTTTTCGGAAAAAAGTAGGGCCCCCCAAATACGAAGGCCCCCCCTTGGGGGCCTTTTCCAGGGAAACGAAACCCCGCCATCCAAAATTTTTTTCCCCCCTGCAAAAAAGCCCCGGGGGGAATTTTTAAAAACCCCTGCAGAAGGGTTGGGGTCCCCCGGGAAAAAAAACTGGGTGGGGAAGGGGAAACCCCCAAACTTGGGCCCCAAAAAGGTTTGCCAATGAAACCCGGCCGGAACCCAAAAAATTTTTGCCCAAAATAAAAGGAGACGGAAAACCTTTTTCTTTGGGGTTTTCAAAAAAGCCTTTTAAAAACATTCCCTGGCGGGGAGAAAACCCGGGCCCCCAAAATTTTTTTCCTGTTTTTTTTTGGGGGATTTTGCCCGCGACCTTTCTTGGGCCCAAAAATCGTCCCAAAATCCCCCCATGCTTTTGGGAAAGGCCAAAACCTTTTTTGGGAATTTTCCCTTGGGGGGAAAACTAACTTTAAACCCCTAGGGGAGTGGAAAACCCCCCCCCCTTTTGGGCCCCCCACCGCAACCCATGATTTTTATAAAAAACCAAACCCAAGGGGAAAAAGAAAAACTAAGTAGCCCCCTTTTTTTTACCAAAAAAACCCCCCCCAAAAGGGGGGAAAAAGGGGCCCTTTCCCCCCGCGGCCCGGGGAAAAGGCCCCACCAAAAGGGCGTTAAACCACCCCGAGTTTACTTTTCCCTTTCGAATTGGGGGCCCAGGGTTGGGAAACTTTTGGGAAAAAAATCGAATCCCCAGAATCCCCAGTCGGGGGGGCAGGCCCTAGGTCAGGCAGGCCCCCCAAATTTGGTTTTTTTTTTGGGGCCCCGGGGCCCGGGGAGGGGGAAGGTCAGGGCAGGGGGCAGAGGGTTTTTTGGAAATCCCAAAAAAAACCCCTAGCAAAAAAAGGGCCCCGGTTTCACGGTTTTAACGAAATAAATTCAGGAAAAGCTTTTTTTCCTAACTCCCGGGGGGGAAAAAAAAAAAGATTCCAGGGAGTCCCCCGGCCCCACTGTTCCCTTTTTTTAAAGAATTGGGAAAAAGGCCCCGCCGTGTTAAAGGGGTGGGGCCGCCCCCAAAAAGCAAAATTTTTTCCCCCGGGGGAAGGGGCCCAAGGGAAAAACCGAAAAGGGAAAACCCAGGCCCCGTTTTTTGGGAAAGGGTTGGGAAAAAGGGTGCACCCCCCCCCCGCAGCGCGGGCCCCCTTGGGCCCAACCCCCTTTTTTCCCCCGGGAAACCCCTTTTGGGGAACGCGGGGCCCACCACGAATTCCCCTGGGGCCGGATCCGGGGGGGCAACCCGTTAAAAGCAGTTTTTTTGGGAAATTTATCCCCAGTTCCCCCCCGCCCCAAACAGGTTTTTTTTCCAAACATCTGTTTTTTCCCCGGACATGAAAAACAGGAATTACCGTTTTAAAAAAGTTTTCCCCGGAGGAAAAACCCCCACCAAACGATTTTTTTTTGGGTTTTCCCCTGAAAAAAGCGGAGGGATTTTTTTCCCCCCCCCCTTTTGGATTTTTGGTTCCCCCCGAAGCAACCAGGGGGTTTAAAATGCGTAAAAAACCGGTTGCCCAAAACAGGGTTTTTGATGGGGGCAGTTAAAAATTTTTTGGGGGGCCCGAGGAATTTTTGGGGGGATGGTTTGGGGGAAAAGAGGCGGACCCCCTTGGGGGCAGGAACCCCAAATTTTGACAACGTTGGGAAGGAAAAGGGGGCGTCCCCCCCTTTTCAAATTTTTTTTGGGGGTTTCCGAAAACAGGAAAAAAACCAAAATTTTAAACCCCTTTTGGGGCCCCCCAAAAGGGCATGGGAAATGGCCCCCGCCGAATTTACAGCTCCCGAAAAATCCCCCCTCAAAAGCCAAACCCTTTGGAAGAAACCGATAAGCTCAAGGACTGGCACACCTTCTGTTCTACATATTTATTAAGTGCTGGTACTGCCTTTTTGGAAAAGAAATTACGGCTTGGAACTCTCGATCTCGGCTCGGCACAAGCCATTAGTTCTCTGAACGGTGCAGAGTCCACCATTTGGAAAGGGAGGGACTGCAGTACCAACAACTTGGACAGGAGGACGGTCAGCTTCTGCACCTTTAGGATGGTTGGACGCATACTTTTGTCTCTTTGCAATCTCCTCGCTGAACGACTGCTGGCGTCATGAGTAGCGAGGAGCAGGAGCATCTGGACCGGGAGATGATGGCAAAGAGAAACAGCTCCCTTCTGCAGAGGTGGTGGAGCCTTGACTGGCTGCAATGGCATGCATGCCACTGGGTGCTGCTGCTGTTGCCGTTGCTGCGGCGGCAGGATGGACCACATCTGAGCCACGTTTCTCCCAGGCCACCGGATAGTGACGCTGCATGTGTTCACACAGGGCCATGGTGCCAACGTTAGCTCCCTGGCCACCCTTCACTTTCTGCCCACAGATTCTACATATGCCCATATTTGGATCCTCCATTGTCTTAGCAAAGAACTGCCACACCGCCGAGTATCTGATTTTACCACCAACGCTCCGCACTGAGTGACTACTACCGCCGCTGCCTCGCTGAGCCCCTGTGCCGCTACTTTCTTGGACCTGTGAAGCGGGTTTTTTACCCCGTGGCCGCTTGGCTCCTGACCTCACACTGCTGCTACCCTGCTGACTCACGGCCACACAGCCCACTTGCTGGCTGCGCCACTGCCTGACGTGCAGGCTGATGCCCTCTTCTACTGACGATGATGAAGCTCTTGCTTCACCCGGCTCCCAAGTGCGGTCGGCTACATCATCATCGATTTGTGTTTCATCGTCACTGCTGTCCTCATCACTGGTCTTGGTATGCAGAGGCTGAACCCTCACAACATGACTCCCATGCCACTCTCCACATCTATACTTTGCTGCCTACTGGAAGAAGCAGGGGATATTGGCCCCATTTCTTTGCTGCCAAGTAGCTGCTGACTGCCCTCCTCAAATTGTTTATCCTTTCTATATAGTGGCGCTGAGCCCAGACCACACAGTAGATCTCTGGCTGAGGGAACCGGATGGGACAGAGGCGGGTTGAGGACAGATGAGGGCCGCTGACCCGCTCCCGGGCCATGCCAACTAAGGATTGTGTCTGACGCTCCCACCGAATTTTGGCTGGGGTTGTCAGATGTCATCCGGGAGGAAGTGGATGACATAGTCAACCAATCAAGAACCATTGGGTTGCTGAACAACACACGGCCGCTAGATGACACCGGCAGTTCTGGCCTCACCGAGTGACCCCTGCTGGGATGTCCCCTTGCCGTGCTGCGACCTGGGCCTGCTCCAGGAATGTTTGTGCCACTGCCACTCACAGGTGAAGAGCCTGCCACCTCTCTGTCTGACATACTGTTTGTTCTAAAATGTACAGACACTGTTTGATGAAGATATCTGTATATGATAAATACACACCCTGTATTTGACTCCAAATGAACCCACTAACAAGCTTGGGTAACCCTTGGATATAAATTGCGCTCCACAAATGGGCAGGAAAAATTTACTTGTATGTGCCGTTTAAAAACACTGTGTATTTTACTGAATATAAAAGCACAAACAGGCTTAATTAATCTTTGGATATGAATTATGCTACAGGCAAAATTTCTATCTTGGCGGTGAAAAAGAACGTTTCTTTTACTAAGTACAACTGCAGAAAAAAAATTTATTAACCCTTGGATGTAAATTGTGCAAAAGAAATATGCTGCCAACAATTACCAGCTTTGTAGCGTGTTAAAACGGCGTGTATTTTACGGAACACAACAGCAGAAAAACTTGTAATTAACCTTCGGTTATGAATTATGCTACAGCCAAAATTTCTTCTTTGGCGGTGAAAAGGAACGTTTATTTTAATGAATACAACTGCAGAAAAATACTTAGTTAACCCTTGGATGTAAATTGCGCAAAAGAAATATGCTGCCAACAATTACCAGCTTTGTAGCATGTTAAAACGGCGTGTATTTTACGGAACACAACAACAGAAAAACTTGTAATTAGCCCTCGGTTATGAATTATGCTAGAGGCAAAATTTCTTCTCTGACGGTTAAAAAGAACGTTTCTTTTAGTAACCACAACAGCAGAGCAATGCTTAATTAACCCCTGGATCTACATATTCAAAAATGCGTTATTGAAAAACAAACATGAAGTACAATTTTCCACAACATATCATCAGCTAACATCCACAGTTGTACAACAATGTCACATACACAATAAGTAGCAATTCTATAGTCACCTGTTCCCTCACCAAGAGACATCACCTCCTTTAATCATAAGCATACGTTTCAATCCCCAGATCCGGGGTATATGGTACGATATCAGGCTATCAGATAATGCCCCCATAGTTGAGGGATTAGATAATTTCTGGTCTATTATCTGTGGATATTACCATTGGAGGCACTGAAGCTAACCTTTGTGGAATGCATAAGAAATAGGTAATAAGTGATAAGAACATAAAAACTACCGTCGACCATAACATAGAGAGAGTTAAAATGCTCGAAGAGTGTCTTCGATCCAGGAAGTATGAGGAATTCCCAAAATGATATAAGAGAAGAAAAGAAACGGTCACCTGACACTGCCCACTGACCACTTATTTCTGCCCAGAACAATCCCCGCATCTGGGAGGTACATACCTCTATGTGGTTAGGGCCTGTGCATAGTCCGCCGAGCTGTTAAACATCAGCCAGCTCGACCAAGTAGCCACGATTATGATCGGCACATATCTCTTCCATACGCTGAATAGAGGAGAGCTTGGCAAACCAAGCAGATATGGAGGGAGTCTCTGTTGACCTCCACAAACGTGGAATCAAATCCCTAGCTGCACTGAGCATAAAGATGAGAATGTGGCCCCTGAGAACACGCAAGGGTAAAGGGATTATTTGCAGAAGCACCACTGCAGGCTCATTCCGCAACCTGAATCCTGTGACCAAATCTATGATCCGTAATGCCTCGGACCAGAAGGCCCGCAATGTTGGGCATCCCCACCAAATGTGGGATATCGTCCCTTCAGCCTTCCCGCATCTCCAACAGATACTAGACGCTTGAGGATAAATGACAGCCAGCAGCGACGGTACCCTGTACCAGCACTATAATACTTTAAAGTTCAACTCTTGTAGTCTACAAGCCACAATGGATTTGTAGGACAGGGTACTTTCTGAAATTGATATTTCCAATTCCCTTTCCCAACTTAATTGGTATATGGGCTTAAAGTCTGATAAGGATAAAATGATCAGGCCGTATATTTTAGAGACTAGGTCTCCCCCAGAGGGATTGGCCATGCAAACCTTCTCAAAGGGAGTCCGCGGTCTGTGAAAATTTAGAGCGCTCTTCTGAGTGGCGTAATAATGAGAAATCTGCATGTAGCCAAACCAGGTCAAAAACAGGGATGGTGAGGTATCATTAATTTCTGTCCTGGTCTTCAGTCCCTGAGTAGTAAGCACATTAGCAAACAGCACCGGTCTCTTATAGGACCCATCTGGGGCAATGGTCGGATGACAAACCAATCCCAGGTTCGGGTTATCTGTCACCGGGGTCAAAGGACCACCAGTCGGGAACAGGCCACGAGCAGTCCCATAAATGCGCCAGGAGAAATCTTTAACATTCCATCGCATCAGATCAGCAGATATACGGTTCAGCAGGGATGTAAAATTAAGCTCAAACACCTCCCGAGGGTCAGCAGGAATAAGGATGCCCAAATATTTAAAGGCACGATTGGACCATGTAAAAGGAAAGCTCTCTTTCAGCCTGTGGTTTTTCCATATTTATGACCAGTGCAGTACATTTAGCAAAATTAATTTTAAAATTAGACAATGCGCCAAACAACTTCAGAGACGTCAGCAGATTAGGCAGGGAGATAAGCGGCTGGGTAATATATACAAAGAGATCATCTGCGTAAGCAGCACATTTAAACTGCGAGCTCCCTACTTGGATACCCTTGATGTCTGGGTTAAGCCTTATTTGCTGCAGTAGATGTTCCATCACTAAAACAAATAATATGGGCGAAAGGGGGCATCCCTGTCTGGTGCCGTTGCGTATCGGAACAGGAGCAGACAAGGTGCCGTTGACTCAGATTTGGGCACAGGGGTTTTGATAGGCCGCCATCCATTGTAACATCAAGGGTCCCAAACCCACTTGTTTCAGCACCGCTTGCAGAAAAGACCAATCAATTCTGTCGAACGCTTTCTCAGCGTCGAGAGAAAGCATCATCCCAGTTATCTCCTTTTCCTTCGTATACTGCACAATTGAGAATGTTTTTAGCGTGTTGTCGCTCGCTTCGTCCGTGGGAACAAAGACCACCTGATCTAGGCCAATGAGGTCCTGTAATATAGTGTTCAATCTCATTGCTAAAAGTTTGGCTAGCAATTTCGCATCTACATTAAGCAAGGAGATGGGTCTGTAGCTAGTGCAGGAGAGAGGGTCCTTCCCTTTTTTTGGAATTACTGTAATATATGCTAAAAGAAAATGCGGTGAAGGATTATTATAGAATGAAGAAGAGTTAAATGAGTGCAACATGGGGCCCACTATCTCATCTCGAAGTGATTGATAGAATTTTGCGGTGTAACCGTCTGGAACCGGGCTCTTTCCAGATGGAAGGGATGCAATGGCTGCTTGCAGTTCCTTTCCGGATTCAGAGTGGGGAGCGCCGTTTTTTTTCAAGTAGTCATCTAATTTATTTGGACTTGACAATAGGGGTGGTTTGGGCAGGTTATATAGGTCGTGGTAATAGTCACGGAATGCCTCCAGGATAGCCGAGGTTAGGTGTGACAACTTCCCTTTTTTATCTTTAATCGAGGAGACGAACAAAGATGCCCTCTTTTCCCTGAGTGCCCTGGCCAGCATCCGGCTTGGTTTGTTGCTCCATTCGTAGAAAGAATGGGCACATAGCTGTTTGTATTGTTTGTTTTTCTGTTCAAGCACTCTGCGGACCTCATGTTTAACCTGAAGCAGCTCCCTATAAACCTCCTGATTCCCTGCTCGCTTATGATCCGATTGCAGAGCGTGCAGCCGGTCTAACAGAGTATTCAAGCGAGTCGCTGCCTCTTTTTTCAATCGCGATCCATGTTTTATGAGCACACACTTTAGGGATTCCCATTTAAAGTGCGGGTGGGTATCATCGTTCGCATGATCTTCCACAAAGTGCCGAACAGATTGCTTAAGATCAGAGATACACAGAGAGTCATTGAGCAGCGTCTCGTTCAGTCTCCATGAAAAGGATTTCCTCATGGTATTAGGTATATGTAGCAAACAATGTACCGCCGTGTGGTCTGAATGCAAGATATCATCAATAGATGACCTCTTAACCCTGGGGAGGAGGGGATGTTGTAAAAATATATAGTCTATACAACTATATACTTTATGTGGTGGGGAGTAAAACGTGTAGTCTCTAACCTCGGAGTTCATGAGATGCCAAACGTCAAACAGCTGCATCTCATGCAACAATTTTTTAATCTTATTAAGCTTATTAAGTGGAACCATGGAATGGCCAGAGGAAGTATCTAGCACAGGCTGTAGCGCTATATTAAAGTCTCCACAGAGAATCATCTCCCCCTGTGCAAAAAGTGTTAATTCATCCAAGACCCTATCTAGAAAAGATAACTGACCCCTGATTTGGTACATACAGGTTCGCAATTGTATAGGAGGCACCTTGTAAGATACATCTTATAAATATGTATCTCGCATCAGGATCTGTCTTAATATCTATAATTTGATGTGGGAGGGATTTATGAAAAAGAACCGCTACCCCTTTTATTTTAGCATCCGCGCTACTGCAGTGGCACCAGACAGGGAAATATTTGTTTTTTAGGGTGGGCAGATGATTCCAGCTAAAATGTGTCTCCTGCAGGCATAAAATGTGTAACCTGTTTTTGTGCATTTCGTACAGTATCCGGGACCGCTTTTCCGGGACATTAAACCCCTTCACATTGAAGGAGGTGACCTTTATCGATGTCATGGTACATCAAACAAAAAACATTGCGAAATCTCTGAAGGGGACCCCATCATTTTCTGGCCTTCTCTCGGTCGACTATAACCAAACCATGTAACATATAGAACTTGGGAAGAACTTAGACCAGAGTCTCCCAGTAACTCCAACAGCATTACTTCTAAATTTTGCAGCATCCTAGCTGTGGAGGACCAGCTCCGGGCGCTGTAACCCAAACCTATGTGGGGGTCATGGGTGATCACATTCATAGAAAGTGCTACACACATCAGAAAAAACATCCTATCATATCCTAGGAAAGCTTTCATATTATACAATATCAACTACCGCTAATCGGTGTCCCTGGGCATCAGACATTACTGTAGCCATGAGAACCATGACGTGCAGAAGCTGATAGGGGTGAGAATTTTCTGAAAAACAAAAGCAGGTGCCCGTTTCTTGAAAAAACACGGGGAAAAAGAAACAGGAGAGAGGGGCAACTCCTCCTCCCTCCGGCCATGTAAAGCAAACGGAAAGCCGTATCTGCAGGGGATACCATGAGACTGCAACACCGCCAGCAATGGCTTCAGTGTCGACCGGAGCCGTAGCCTGCGCCTGGCGAGGTCCGGGCAGAGGGCAACCTTGACCCCCTCGATGGTGCTCGACGCGGCCCGTCTCGCTCTTTGCATTATCTTTTCTTTAAGGGAAAAATTATGAATTCTGCAGATAACGTCACGTGGTTTGGCTTCATCAAGGCTGGGTGGGCGCAAGGCGCGGTGTGCTCTGTCAACTTCAATAGTCTCTGAAGCTTCTGTGCCTAATAGATCGTTGAATAGTTTAGTGAGGGTCAACGGTAGGTCCTGCGTTTTTATGGACCCGGATGTGGATGTTGTTCCTCCTGCTTCTATTTTCAAGATCATCCATGTGCTCAATAAAATGTTGGTGGAGGTTTTTCTGCGCGTCCATAGAGGCCTGCATGTCCGCCAATTTATGATCAACTCTCTCCTGCTGTTCCTCAAGCATTTTGACTTTCTGTTGCAGCAAAGAAACGTCCTGCTTAACAGGTTGAAGATCGCTACTCCAGGCTAATTTGAGATCCTGAGCTAGTGCAGCGAGATCGCTTTTGGCCGGTAGTAATGACAGAAGGGCCTGCAGTTCTGGATGATTCTTGAGGGCCAGCAAGGCTTCTGAGGCTGGTATACGTGTTACAGTGAGGTCTTGAGACTGGTATGGCAGCCTGCATAGATTCTCCAGAGAAGTGACCTGCTGTGGAGAGTTTGGGCTGGGTCTATAGAGGGTGACCATTCCTGTGAGGGAGACTGCACCCTGGGCAGCAGAGGAGGGGTACCCTCAGGGCTCTGGGAGCGGAATAATGGTGGGCTTGTGGCGTTGTCCATCAGTGGGCTCCTAGTGGGCTCTGCAATGGGGCCTGTAGGCTTCCCTCCTTCCCTTCCACAAGTCCTCTCATTGGTGATGTTGGTGGTGAGGAGGCCGCCGCCATTATCTGCAGGGTGCCGTTCGGGGGACGTCCCCCCGATGGTCCCTGAGGCCTGCATAATATCAGCCGTCTCGACCTCCGGCGCCCGGCTCTGATTACCTTGAAGTCCAGGGACCGGGGTCTCACTGCCTGCCGCTGCGCTGCTGGCGTGAGGAGCTGCGGGGCTCAAGGCGCACGTGGAGAGGGAGGCTGCGTCGCTTCGGGCGCCGCCGCAGGTTCTGACGCTCTCCTCGCTCCTGTCCGTGGGCGCTGCTAGGCGCCGGCACTGTTCCCCGCGCTGCGCCCTCACAACGGGGCCCAGGGAGCTCTGAGCTGGATGCTGCTGCGGCTCCGTCTGCCGCGCTGACCACCGTTCGCGCCTCTCCTCACTAGCAGGCGGAAGTCTCGGCCTCCTCGCTCTCTCCAAAGATGGCACCCCCTCTGCTGAGTGATCCCTGGAGCCGGTCTGCAAGCTCGCCAGGGGCGCAAAAAAGTTTGAAAACGGCACCTCGTCCTCAGGTGGGTTGGATGCGGTTCTGCTCCGGCGTTTGCCACGTTTGGACCCCATAATTTCGGGGTTTAACCCATGTTTAGCCAGATGCCACACGGAGCTCTCCTAAACACGTCCTGCTCACAGCATGGCAGACCACGCCCCCCCTCCTAACCCCTGGATCTAAATTGCGCAAAATAAATGAGCAACCAAAAATTAAGTGGTATTTGGATTGTAAAAACACTGTTTCTTTAACTGAATACAACAGGAACAGGCTTATATAACTCTTGGATATTCAATGTGCTCAAGAACTGAGCAGATAGCATTATAATGTATATGCAGCTGCATTGGACGCACACTGGACTTCAGTTCCAATACCCCACAAAATCAGAATTAGAACGTAAGAGAAGCAGTCTCTGAGACAAGCTGTGAAACCCCCCAAAAATCGCTGTATAAATGTGAGTTGTTTAGTATGAGATATCATAAGCAGCAGCGGCGGCAACAGGAGCAGCTTCCCTACACAGTACAGTGAAAGGAGTGTGAGGAGCGAGCATGGCGCCTGGACTTATATAGTGCGGTAACGTCACAGAATCCCACAGGTCTCTGATTGGCTTCATCTCTGCACATGTCATGTAGGCCAGCGGTCCCCAACCTTTTTCCTACCCGGGACCGGTTTGATGCCCGACAATTTTTCCACGGCCCCGTGGGGGGGGGGGGTTATTGGGGGCGTGGTTATTTGGGGCGGGGTTCGGGAGGGGGTTGGATGTTTAGAATCACACACACACAAAAAAAAACAATAAAGTGTATACTGTGTCATTTAGGGGGTATAGTATGGGGTAACCAGCATTTTATAACTGGAGACTGATTGTCAGCTCTGTGGGTCACTATATTAATAATGTTGACCCACAGAGCTGATAATCAGTCTGCAGTAATATTGATCAGCTCTGTGGGTCAGCATTATACATGTATATAGTATACATATGTAATCAGCTCTGTCATTATAGAGATATATGCCCCCTGTAATAATAATAAATATAGCCCCCCTGTAGTGATAATAATACATAGCTGCCCCAGTAGTGATAATAATACATAGCTGCCCCAGTAGTGATAATAATACATAGCTGCCCCAGTAGTGATAGTGATACATAGCTGCCCCCAGTAGTGATAGCTAGCTGCCCCCAGTAGTGATAGCTAGCTGCCCCCAGTAGTGATAGCTAGCTGCCCCCAGTAGTGATAGCTGTCCCCCAGTAGTGATAGCTGCCCCCAGTAGTGATAGCTGCCCCCAGTAGTGATAGATAGCTGTCCCCCAGTAGTGATAGCTGTCCCCCAGTAGTGATAGCTGTCCCCCAGTAGTGATAGCTGCCCCCAGTAGTGATAGCTGCTGTCCCCAGTAGTGATAGCTGTCCCCCAGTAGTGATAGCTGTCCCCCAGTAATGATAGCTGCCCCCAGTAATGATAGCTGCCCCCAGTAGTGAAAGCTGCCCCCAGGAGTGATAGCTGGCTGGCCCACAGTATTGATAGCTGGCCCCTAGTAATGATAGCTGCCCCCAGTAGTGATAGCTGGCTGGCCCCCAGTAGTGATAGCTAGCTGGCCCCCAGTAGTGATAGCTAGCTGGCCCCCAGTAGTGATAGCTGGCCCCCAGTAATGATAGCTGCCCCCAATAGGCAGCCAGGACAATTAAAAAAAAAAAAAAGGAATAAGAATACACTCACCTTTCCCGGATCCTCGGCCGAGCTCCTCCTCCCCGGCAGCCGACAGCAGCGAGCGGCGCGGGGGGTGTGACGTCACTGCTCATCACACTCCCTGCGCCGCTCATCGCTGCAGATGCGGAGCTCAGTGAGCGCCACATCTACAGCGAGAGGGAAAGCAGGGCAGTAATGCACCGCACCTGCTTTCCCTGTAACGATGCAGCCGCACGCTGAGTGCAGCTGCTAGGTCTGCGCGGCCGGATTACAGCGGCCGCGCAGACCAGATGCCGACCGCCCAGACTAAAGTCACTGGGCAGCGTGGCGGTTGGGGACCCCTGATGTAGGCTACACCTTTCTTCCTCCCAGACTTCTTTACCCTATATAACGCCATGTGCTCGCAGCCATTTTATCAATCAAAAGCACGCTTCGTTCCCGCGAATCACCCCAAACTTCGACTTCATTCAGATTCGAAATTTTCCTGAAATTCTAAACGAATTCCACTTCGTTAGAATCAATTCGCCCATCTCTAGTTATAATAAACCATTTGCAGACTGACCACTACCATCTATTAAAATGTTAAAGTTCCTGTGTACACTTTGACTCTGTCCTGTCTTTCAAAACATACACCCAAAGCCCTGTTGCCCCGCACTTCAAAAACATTTCTCAAATCCACTTTGTTCAACATTGACTATTTCATGCTATTTCATGCCTTTGTCATCCTCCCCTTCGAGCCTACTGCAACATTCTTCCAATTACCTCCTATCCAACACTCTTGCTCCCCTTCAATCCATCCTCCGCTCTACTGCCCAGCTAATCTACCTCTCAATATTGCTCTGCTTCTCCTCTTTGCCAGTACCTTCACTGGTTACTCACATTGCCTAGCAAATTCAGTTTAAACTATTCACCCTGACATACAATGCTCTCAAAAAGCCTTGTATTTAACCAGGGCAATTGTGACAAAGGTGGCTTCCAATGACAGTGTCACAATTAAAGTCACTAAGATCTTTGGAATCACACGTTACTATCAATGTTTGTCTATGGAGTTGGTATGTCTCTGTACTTGATTATATGCACCTGTTACCTAAACTAAATAATTAGGAGACATTGTTATTTTTTTTGGGGTCGGTAGGTTTCTGCTAATATGTTTTTACATGTATGCGTATTACTGATATGGTAGATGGCTACATTTATATTCTATATTCCTCTTGTTATCTGCTTTGGCTGCTTTTATTTCCATCCCAGGTCTGCTAATTGATTCATTGCTAATTGATAGTCTTGTACACTGAGTCTCCATAACTCTCCCACAGACCCCTATTGAATTAACCAACTCATTACCTCTTCATGTAAATGCTAACCAGGTTAGGGTTTTCCTGTGATGTCACTGATGCAACAAGCTGGAAACTAGCAAAGGAAATCAGCTGTAAGATATGGAAAACAAATAACCACAAGATGTGAGGGCAATAAAATACACCAAGGAAAGTTGTTACGTTTATTTCAGGCATTTGGCTAGAAGCACACATTGTTGCTAAAATACTTGTCAATCATACATGAATCAGAAAAGTAAGGTAGTATCAGCCATACCATATAGAAGTAAATCAGCTGATTTATCAGTCGTTAGTATAGAATGCACAAATCTATTTGCAGATCCTTTAATAATTTATAAGAATTGTCGAATGACTCTTATTTTCACACTCAACCAGGTCATGATAATACTAGCCCAGGGATTACAATCTTTATATGGTAACTAGGAGCAAAAGCAATCATTCTTTTAAAGGGACTCTATCAGGTAGTTTATGCTCCCATATCTGAGAGCAGAATATGACAGCGGGAGAGAAGCTGAGCCCTGTGATATAAAGGTTTTCAGAATTTGGGGCAGGATTTCTGAGTAAAAAGCAGAGAAAATACTGAATGGACTCCTTAACAGGGTTGTCTAACTACCAAGATTAGCGTTCAACATGTAACTTGTAGACTTCTTAGACAGGTTTCTCTGTGTTACCAACCTGCTCTCCCTGCTGTTTGTCTAATCTGATAGCAGGGAGTGATGTCACCACAGGTCTGCAGGTCCCCTCATGTCAGTGCAATTAGAAGAGCTGTGAATACGTGGCTGATATGTTAATCACGGCTATATAACGACCCACAGCCTAACCAGGAAGTAACAGGATGCATGAATCTAAAGCTGATTTTGGCCTGTGAAACAGCATTATGAGATAACCACTTTAAGAGACAATAGGAGTCCTGCTTACCCCACCCACATATAGTGATTTACAGCTTTCCCTGTATCAGTGTGTACACAGAGCTAACTGCCAATCACTATATGTAAGTGAGGTCAGCAGTACTTTCATACTTTTAGATTCACTTTCACAGACTTTCTATGCTTTTTAATTCTGCATCAAATCATATAAACTTATATATCACTGAGCTCACCTTCTTTCCCTCTATCACACTCTGCTCTCAGATAGGACAGCATAAACCACCTGACAGATTCCCCTTTAAATTGCTCATAAACTAATAGAGAAGGTGTACTTTTGCAGGATCAGACTATTGCAGTGTTTGTTTTTATAGAAGGTGTACAAAGATTTGCAATCAAGGCTATTGGTTGGAAAAGTTCCCATGGCATATAACCATCTGTGTTTTTACAATGGCTAATCATAATCATTTTCTTAAAGCATAAATATTAAAAATTTACATTTTTTTAACATTTTTCTTGTTCCCAGTATTAAACACTTTATACACAGCATTTTTTAGTATTTTCTTAAAGGGACCGTCACCTAGGTTATGCCACCCTTTATGACAGCACAAGATAGTGACAGGCATGCTGTTTCCAGTGCTGTGTCTCTTATTCTATAAGAGGCAGTAGTTTCAGAGCATTTAAAAAGAACCTGTCACATAGTTTATGCCCCCCTTTCTGAGGACAGAACAAGGTAGTGTCAGATATGCTGTTTCAAGCGCTGCGTCCCTTATTCTGTAAGATGCTGTAGTTTTCGAGTATTTAGTGCTTGGGAGGGGGGGAGAACTATGCCTACAGGGGGTCTCTAATCTACAGGGGGGGACTATTCTGCCTACAGGGGGGACTATTCTGCCTACAGGGGGCCCTAATCTACAGGGGGGACTATTCTGCCTACAAGGGGGCTCTAATCTACAGGGGGGGGGGGAATATTCTGCCTACAAGGGGGCTCTAATCTAAAGGGAGGTAACTATTCTGCCTACAGGGGGGACTATTCTGCCTACAGGGGGCCATAATCTACAGGGGGGGGAACTATTCTGCCTACAGGGGGGGACTATTCTGCCTACAGGGGGCCCTAATCTACAGGGGGGACTATTCTGCCTACAAGGGGGCTCTAATCTACAGGGGGGGGGGAATAATGTGCCAACAATAGGGCTCAAATCTACAGGGGGGGAACAAGTCTGCCTACAATGGGGCTCTAATCTACAGGGGGGGGAACTATTCTGCCTACAAGGGGGCTCTAATCTACAGGGGGGAACTATTCTGCCTACAAGGGGGCCCTAATCTACAGGGGGGGGACTTTTCTGCCTACAATGGGGCACTAATCTACAGAGGGCCCTATTCTACCTACAAGGGTGGCCTAAGCTACAGGGGGCCCCCATTCTACCTACATAGGAACCCTAAGCTACTGCCCGGGGGCCCGAAGCTGCCTACATCTTCCCAAGCTACCTAGCTACTGCCCGGTGGGTGCTAAGCTACCTAGCTACCACCCGGGGGCCCCATTGTACCTACATACCGCCTGGGGGAGCCCCATAATTACCAGGGGGTAATTCTTACCATTTGGGCCATTATAAATGGGGAGTTTGTATATGAGGGGAGGGGGCACTCACTTGGGAAAATGATTAAAAAAAGTGAGGAGTCTCAGGTATTTGTGTTGTAAATTCTACAGGGACGAGTGGTGGATGGAGCAAGTCATCATGGAGGTATGGACCGCATAGAGAAGAAAAGGGAAAGTGAACGACTCCTCAGAAGACGTCACCTGTAAGGCCCTAAATGTAAGTAAACTATTTGCAAAGCACCTGTGTATCTGTTATCTACCACTATATGGTCACTGTATGGTGGTTATATACAGTCTGCAGAGCCTGTGTACACTGGTATATACCACTATATGGTCACTATATTGCGGTATTATTGGTCTTTGTGTACTGATCAGTAATAGTGTAGGGGTATTATTCAGTCACTTTGTGATCATGTTCTGGCGGTATAATCAGGTTCCTATATAATAGGGTTATTGGTAATATTGGTTTTGGTGTAGTTGATTTGTTTGGTAGCAGTATGATGGTGATATGTATGGTGAGATATTTACATATAGACTTTATGATCTACCACACAACGTAGTTTAAATATAACAGCTTTATTCTGAAATCTAAAACTTCTCCAACAGCAATGTAGAATAAAAGAGGATACTTAAGTTTAGTCGTTGCTGCTTGTAGGCATGCAATCCAGGAACCAAAAGTCCTTTCTTGTTACGCTCCCTCCAGGAGCTCACGAGGAGACGCTTAGAGACCAGGCGGCCTGCGTCTAGACGAGTAAGTGGTGAGATATTTACCCTTTGTATTATCTATATTATCTAACAGCATGTCCTGGTAAATGTTCCTGGTCAGGGAGGTGGGCGAGGTAAGGGGCCCCATCCAAAAGTTTGCTTTGGGGCCCTGGCTTCTCTAGTTACGCCCCTGGGTCCTCTAATCCCTGATGAAGCCAGGTTAGCTGGCGAAACATGTCGGGCAGGTCAGATATGACGTTTTAAATTGTGATTTCTCACCTCTGTCTACAATTGTCACCCGCTGCAGGGGTGTCACAAGGGGGCCTTATTTGTTCTGTGTCCATGAGATTAGGGATGACTGCCCAAGTAGTAGGCTTGGGATCCCTTACAGGAGCTAGTACTTTGCTATAGATATAAGGCTCTCCTGTTAATAGGTGGGGTTCCACCAGACTTGATAATAGAAAGGGAGTTATTCCCTCTTTCAGAAGCAAAAAGGGTTAAATGATGAGGTTAGAAATCAGGTTTTTAAATAGTGTGCATAGAGGTTAAGAGTTATACATAATAAAAGTTACGTTTTAGTGTTTTACAGATAGAGAACTGATAGAGTTTAAGTTTGCCTATGGCAAAATAGTAAATATAGTGATCAAAAGTCACTCTCTGTTCTCTTGAGAGATTCCCAATTTTTTGGAGATTATGTTAAAGAGAACCTGTCACATAGTTTTTTCCCCCCTTGCGGAGGACAGAACAAGGAAGTGTCAGACATGCTCTTTCCAGCGCTGTTTCCCTTATTCTGTAAGAAGCTGTAGTTTTCATGTATTTAATGCTCAAATCTGCAGTTTTCAGCCAGAAGAGTCATTCGAAGTCATTCAGAGTGTCAGGTTTTTTCAAACCCCGCCCATCTGAGGTTATCCCCGCCTACCTCAACTGTCAAACCTATTACTTTGAATAGGTAGAAACATGTGAATAACTGTCAGTGGGCGTGGCTAGTCTTTGGTGGGCGGAGCTAACACCTACTCCTGAATAAGATTTGAGGGGTAAATGCTCAAAAACTGCTGCATCTTACAGAATAAGGGGCACAGTGCTGGAAACAGCATGTGTGACACTAGCTTGTGCTGCCCTCAGCAAGGGGGGCATAATCTATGTGACAGGCTCCCTTTAAATGCTATAAAACTACAGCATCTTATAGAATAAGGGACACAGCACTGGAAACAGCATGTCTGACACTACCTTGTGCTGACCTCAGGAAGGGGGGCATAACCTATGTGACAGGTTCCCTTTAATGGCAGTTTGCAGCCTGTTCTGCCAGAGAAGAGTCCACTTAATTCATGAGCAGGCATTAGCTCCACCCACCCATAGATGGCCCTGCCTACTCACGGCTGATTCAATCATTTACTTTGAATTGGTAGAAACCTGTGAATAACTAGCAGGTGGGCGGAGTTAGCTGTGGGTGGGTGAACTCCTGTTCATTAATTAAGTGGACTCTTCTCTGGCAGAGCAGGCTACAGACTGCCAGATTTGAGCATTAAATGCTCCGAAACTACAGTATCTTACATAATAAGGTACACAGCGCGGGAATCAGCATGTCTGTCACCAGCTTGTGCTGTCCTCAGCAAGGGTGTTATCACCTATATGTCAGATTCCTTTTAAGGAAGCACATTTGCTGCAATAAAAATACACCTACAGAGATATTCTCATCTGGAGAAATAAAAGGTTCAGTCTCTAGGAGAAAATCCTTCTTCACGATGAGAACTGTAAATCTGTGGAATAGACTGCCTGAGGAGTTGGTCACATCAGGAACAGTTGTGAGTTTCAAGAAAGGCTTAGATAACTACCTGAAACTAAAAAATATTAATGCATATGTAGCCGTATAAAATTCTGGATTCAGTCTGATGGCAACTCTGGGATCAGAAATGAAATCTTTGTTAGAGCAGATTGGTTCTTGCGTTATGGGGTTCAAAACTTTCATCTGTAGAGGAAACTAAGCTCAAGAAACTCCTTATCTCCCTCCCTTCACCCACATTTTCCCCACCCTTTGTTGAACTTGATGGATATATGTCTTTTTTCAACCGTACTAACTATGTAATTACAGGTATATGTAAGATGTGCCATTTTTGCTATGGGAAGTATATTTGTATGTGCCATTTCCTCCTGAGTGTTGTATTCAGAAAATATCTGTAGTTACCATGTTTCTGCTCAGTTTGAATCAAAGAATTATTTTAAAAATTCACAAATATGCAAAAAAAAAGTAGTGTACAAGAGCTAGTCAGCGCTACAAAAGGAATTATATAGTATAATATTAGCTGATAATATGCTGTATCCATTTGCAGTGTATTCTAAATGTGTCTAGATTTTAGAGGTAGAACTCTATGTAAGTACCATTGTAGAGATCCCTTATATGTTTTCAGATATTTGAAGTATGAAATCAGTAATAACATTGTTTTTTTTCAGAGTGGAAAAGAAACTTGGTTGATGACATAAAACCATCAGAGAGAAGGCCAGTGGATTCATGTTGTCTGGTAAGTTCTTATAGTACCTAGCGTACAAGTTATCCTGAATCAAGGTGATTGCTTTTCACAGATAAAAGTGTGATGCTTAGGAGAACCAATGCGGTGGTGCTGTAATGCGCCTAGAAATGCAGTAGCGAGCTAGAAATATGTAGCAAAGCTACATTTCTAGTGTCGCCCTAAATGTTGCATATGACCATGGATAGAAGTGTTTTAGTCAAGATTAGGGATGACCGATTATAATCGACAAAGTTGAAATCAGCACGGTTTTTAGGTTGATCGGAAATTTCCGATCACGCGATATTTTAGGTGAGAATCTGTGCATAATCTAATACTATCGCGCCATTTTCGGCACTTCCTGTCATTTTGGCGGTCAGCAAATCAGCATAGAGCATAAAGCATAGAGCAGGGTGAACTGGGTGTGCAACGTCATGACTGTGATGTGTATGGTTGTCATTGGCTGGAGAAATCACATGACCTCGTTTTGCATAGAACAGCGTTTCCTGTTCTTCATCATTGTGTCAGTGTCTCTCATTAGAGCAGGACGTGTGCTAGATCTCCCTCAATAAAGCTCAGCTGAGCGACACGGTGCTCATTATTCATACCGCCACCGATGCTTTTAGCGGTGACTGTTAGAACATAGGTAGATTAGAGAATTTCAGTTCTTAGTTAGTTAGACAGAGACTTTTAAAGAAGCATCTAGCGCTGTACAGCCACGGGTGTGTGGGGGTGGGTGGGGGGGGGGTGCAGGCGAACACATACAGACAGGCAGGCAGGCTTTTGAAAGGAGAGTGTATGTTATGCAGCCCAGACTCTGCTTTGAACCTGCATTGAAATGGCTTTTTTTAACCAGTTTTTGGCCAGCACACCTCGCACCTGAGGTGAAATAGTACCTTTTATTTTGTGCAGCCCAGTTTTGTTCAAAGACCCACCTTGCACTTATATTAGGATACAGAAATTTGCTAGTAATTGCAGGTGTATTTCATAGGTGCAAAACCCACCTTTTATTATCCGTATAAATTTTTAATAGGTGTTTTTCACTTTGGCGCAGCCCATTTTTGTTCAAAGACCCACCTTGTACTTATATTAGGATACAGAAATTTGCTAGTAATTGCAGGTGTATTTCATAGGTGCAAAACCCACCTTTTATTATCCGTATAAATTTTAAATAGGTGTTTTTCACTTTGGTGCAGCCCATTTTTGTTCAAAGACCCACCTTGTACTTATATTAGGATACAGAAATTTGCTAGTAATTGCAGGTGTATTTCATAGGTGCAAAACCCACTTTTTATTATCCGTATAAATTTTGAATAGGTGTTTTTCACTTTGGCGCAGCCCATTTTTGTTCAAAGACCCACCTTGTACTTATATTAGGATACAAAAATTTGCTAGTAATTGCAGGTGTATTTCATAGGTGCAAAACCCACCTTTTATTATCCGTATAAATTTTGAATAGGTGTTTTTCACTTTGGTTCAGCCCATTTTTGTTCCAAAACCCACATTGTACTTAAATTTGAATACAGAAATTTTATGGTAACTGCTGTTGTATTTCATTGGTGCAAAACCCACCTTTTACTATCTGTATAACATTTAAATAGCTATATTGCACTTTGGTTCGCCCCAGTTTTTTTTTCAAATAGCCACCTTGTACTTAAATTTGGATACAGAAATTTTGTAGTTACTGTTGGTGTATTTCATTGGTGCAAAAAACACCGTTTGTTATCCGTATAATTTTTAAATAGCTGTATTGCACGTGGTGCAGCCCTAGTTTTTTTCAAATAGCCACGTTGTACAACAATTATGATAGAAAAATTTTCTAGCAACTGTTCTCGTTTGTCATTACTGCAAAAAACGCAATTTCTTATCCGTGTAACTTCTGAATAGTTTTATTGCGCTCGGTCAATCTCAGTTTGGAGCAGATAGCACACTTGTATGATATTTTGTTGAAAACTATCAATTCCTAGTCCTACTGGGCAGTTGTAAATCCCTGGGACTGAAGGAAGAACACTTTTGATTTTGTCTTACGGTTCTTCCACCAGACCGCATTTCACAGGTATTTTCTAGAAACAATTCTGTTTCTAATCCTAGTTGGCTGTAGGAAATTTGAGGGAGTTAAGAATAGCTGTGATTTGCTGTCTTTCAATAAGAGACTGTCAAAAACTCTTCCATACCTTCTTAAATTGGTAAGCGAGCAAAGAGGGGTGTAGGACACTGAGGTAGAGGTATGAGAGAAGGTGCTTCTTCCAGTGCTGGCGACAACACGCAAGCTAGCGGATCGTCGGTTGCAGGACCGTCAGGCCTGTCATCGCTGGGTTAGGGCCCTGTGAATCTCCGTAACGAACAGTGTCGCCCATCTGTTCTTCAGTGGTTAATGTAACCTGCATCCAGCAGTCTTACCTCCTTGTCCTCCCAGTCACAGCCACAAAGGTCGTCATCATCATCGTCAGCATCTGTCCAACATGAAACGAAAGCAGCCCAAATGTCAATTCGCGTACCCACCACTGTGGATAATCCATTTTCTGAAGACCTCTTTGATGACACAATGCGGTTGGGGTCAGAAGGCATGTTAAAAGATCAAGAGGCCAAAGAGGATGATTTTGTCTGCTCTGACGCCCAATCGCTGATGCCATCAGAGGAGGAGAAGGAAGCCGGTCAATCGCCAAAAATCCTGGGCGGTCGGCAACGCATTGCAGTGCCTGTTGCTTGTAGCCCGCAGCTCCATGATGCAGAATGTCAGGACGAGGAAGTCACCTGTGTTGATGATGATGATGACGACATTGCGGATTCAACGTGGTCTTTTCAGCAGAATTTGCTTGCGAGCGCTTCATCACTGGACGAGGAGGAAGATGATGGGGTAGTGTCAGTACGGCTCCCGCCTCAAAAAGGGAGAGGGCGGTCGCACAAGTCTGCTGAGATTATTCCGCCAGCCACGATCAGCGGAAACACCGCTCCTCGCTTATCGCCGTCGAAAAGGTCCAGGACCTCTCAAGCCTGGGCCTTTTTCGAGCAAGCCTCTGATTCACCCAGCGATGTCATATGCCGCCTTTGCCGTAAATGCATCAGTAGAGGCAAGAATCTTAGGTGTTTAACCACCACCAACATGTCTAGTCACATGCAGCGAATGCATGAGTTGAAATGGAGGGAACACTTGGCCAAAAAAGGCCACACCGATGCCGGGCTTCCAACCACTGTCACACACTCTGTCTCCACCTACTCCTCCTCCGCCACCACCAAGCGTTCCTCAGCTGCTCATGTCTCTCAGAGTCATGATCAAGGATCAGCCTCCGCTTCAGCCTCCACCGTCTCCCGAGTACCACCAGCACCACCAGAGACCCATCCTACCCCTTCTCCTGCCACCAGTTTAACGACCTACACGCCATACAGCGGCCAGTCTCGCAGCCAGCCTTCTACCAGTTGTGGGAGCAGAAGAAACACTTTAACCCAAACCATCCCAAAGCCAAAAGCCTGAACGTCGGCATTGCCAGGCTTTTGGCCTTGGAAATGTTACCTTTCCGTCTGGTGGACACATATGGGTTCCGCCACGTCATGGCCTTTGCCTGCCCCCAATACCAGATGCCGAACAGGCATTTCTTTTCCAGAAAAGCCGTCCCTGCTCTGGCCAACCACGTGTCATCTAAAATTTCAAGCGCGTTGTCTGCTTTGTGTCCGGCAAAGGCCATCTGACCACCGACACATGGACTAGTAAGCACAGCCAAGGCCGCTATATCTCTGTGACAGCTCACTGGGTGAGCTGCGTGGATGTCTCTGGGGGTGACGGTGGGTCTCAGGCTCGGCGCACTCTCTTCAAAACCGCAGGGATGGTGCAGGGTTCTTTCCCCCCAGGTCCTCTGGTTTCATCACGTGCCCAGAGAAACCAGGTTGTGTTGAAATTAATCTGTCTTAGAGACCGTCAACAAACAGGTCAGGAACTGTGGACGGCTCTTCACAACGAGACCGAGCGCTGGCTGGGTGACAAGAACCTTGTGCCAGGCAAGGTGGCGTGCGATAATGGTTGAAATCTGCTGGCCGCCCTTAAGATCGGTAGGCTGGAGCACATCCCTTGCCTGGCACATGTCATGAACCTTGTCGTCCAGAAATTTCTAAAGCGCTACCCGGGTCTGGACTGCCTGCTGAGGAAGGCTCGAGGTCTGAGCTCACACTTCCGCCGTTCGCACCCTGCTTCGTCCCACCTGGCTGCGTTGCAGCGTCAGCTCGGCCTTCCCGTCAACCGTCTCATTGTTGACGTGGCAACATGCTGGAATTCCACCCTCCACATGCTCCAGCGATTGTGGCAGCAGCGCAATGCCATTACGCAGTATGAAGTGACACATGGCCTGACAAGCAGCGGTGCGGACCTCGGGGTGTTGAGCCACCGAGAGTGGAGGCAGGTGAAAGAGCTCTGCACTAACCTTGTCAGTTTTGAAGAAGCCACCAAAATGGTCAGAGCGGACAATGCCCTTGTCAGCATGAGCATGTGGTGATCTTAGTTCTTGAACGATCGTTGGACACTCTGAAACATCAGGTCCCACCAGCGACGGAGAAGGAGACGGACACAGATGCGGACACGGAGCCTTTCTCTCCATCGAATCCAGAAGGCCCGACTGTTTCACAATTTTATCGGTCTTCATTAGGCAGTGGTTCGGGTTTCCGGGCTAGTGCAAGGCGGCACTTCAGCTCTCAGGGTGTATTATCTGAGGCAAGTCAGGGCTGTGTTGAAGCTGTGCCGGCGTAGGAACCAGAGGAGGAGGAGGTATTCCTGGACACTGACGTTACCAACATCCCTGCCTTGGAAAGAGGTTGGCACGAATTTGAGGCGGAGGAGGAAGATGAGGAAGATCAGTTTGCTAGTGCCCCACGACCTAGAGTCTTGGGAAATCAAGGCTCCAACTCTCACATGAGTGCTCGGATGCTCCATTTCCTCCAACATGATCCTCGCATTAAGGCCATCAAAATGAACAACAGTTACTGGGTGGCCACCCTCTTCGATCCCC
Organism: Phyllomedusa bahiana; assembly: GCA_025379985.1. NCBI lineage: Eukaryota > Metazoa > Chordata > Amphibia > Anura > Hylidae > Phyllomedusa > Phyllomedusa bahiana. Next base: position 20,287 of record JAODAL010012478.1, on the reverse strand, counting down.
AGTACAAAGCAAAACTCAGCACTTTCCTTCCACCCACCCACATAGAGAGTAAAATGCAGGAATTGGAGAATGTGCTGATTGATCAACTGGAAACATCTGTTGCGTCTGCTTCACGTTCTTCAAATGTCACGGTGGAACAATGTCAGCGACGTGATAGCAATAGAGTGCCAAGTAGCAGTAGTGGCAGCAACAGCAGCAGGCATTGTGGCAGAAGCCTAATGGGTGAGCTATGGCAATCTTTATTTACCACCTCACCAACGTATGTAATGCAGGGCACACATACAACACACAGAGATCGGCTTAAGATCATGGTGTACGACTATCTGCGTCTCAACACCGATGTTTTTGGATGTGTTCCGGACCCAATCGACTTCTGGGTATCCAAAATGGATGAATGGCCCGAGCTCGCTGGCCACGCCATAGAGGTGTTGTCCTGCCCAGCAGCCAGCATCGTATCTGAGCGGACCTTCAGCACAGCTGGAGGTGTCATTACAGACAAACGCATCCGGCTTTCCACAGAAAATGTGGATCGTTTGACTTTCATCAAGATGAATCAGGCATGGATCTCTGATGATGTTGTGGCCCCAATTGCCGAGGTCACCGATTAGTTGCCGGTCTACTTCACATTCCTCTTCAAACAGAAATGGTCCTCTTGAAAACATTTTTTTAAATGATCATTTCTTACTGCAATTTTTATTCTCAGTTCCCAAAAGTTCATTTTGCTGGTTTTGCGGTGAGGAGACTGTAAAAGACACCAAGGTTTCATGAAAAAAACGTATTCCATTTACTCACTTTATCTTTAGAATTTTTCGCATTGTCAATGGTTTTGGGGTCATGGTGCTGTGAGATACAGCTATAATCATGGTCCTTTGGAACAGAAATGTGGCTTCTAAGTGGCATTTCTCCCTCACAATTTTTAACAGTGGCTGAGAAGTCATTTTTATAATTTTTTGGGTCATGCTGCTGTGAAATGCAGCAATACTACAGGTCCTATTCTAAAAAATGTGGTTTCTAACAGACATTTGTTCTTCACAATTGTCAAGAGTGGCTCAAGGATCATGTTTTGAATTTTTGGGGGCATGTTGCTGTGAAATGCAGCTATACTACAGGTCCTATTCTAAAAAATGTGGTTTCTAACAGACATTTGTTCTTCACAATTGTCAAGAGTGGCTCAAGGGTGATGGTGCTGTCAAAAACAGGAATAGGTAGGACACTGTTAATGGACACATATTGCAAAATGACTTGTTTTTGCAAGATCTTTAACATAGCTAGCAATCCTTGTAGTGAGACAACCCATTTAATATGTGGGTCATACCGGTTTAAGGGTCATGCTGTGGTACAAGACAGGGATAATGAATAGGCCTTGAGTTTTTTTCTGTGACTCTTGTTGCCTAATTGTGTTGCCCAAGATGTAGCACGTATCCATTTTACTGTTGTGGATGTTAATTCCAGCTTCTCCAGCCCTGTTTGGGTGTAAAAATGAAGGTGTTGTTCCTCTCCCATAGACTTAAATGGTCATCGGCGATAATCTATTATCGACTATCGGATATCGGCATGATAATTGATGATATCGACTATCGATCCGATGACAATAGTTGACGCAATCGCTCATCACTAGTCAAGATAGGGTATTTTCAAATATAGAAATTCAACAACCTTTCTTGGGTGTATTCCCATATACTACTCCTGGGTGTAGGTTCCTCTTGATTACCTCTTAGGCAAACATACTAATGAGTCAGCCAGAAGTTTGCATTATAAAATGTGCTTTACTTGTGAAATGTGACATTACAACACCATAGACAACGGCAAATAAGTACAAACAGGTACTTCTTTAAATATAAGTTGAGTCCATATAGATCCTCACGATTCCAAAGATCGAAGTATTTCTGATAGACATGTAAGTCCAAAATTAGGCAGAGAGCAACAGCCGTGCTGTTAGGTGTACGAAAACGCACTGATGCTACGTTTTGAAGGATTCCCTTCTTCTTCTTCAGGCATGCGTACTAGGTAAGGGGCAGGCTATTTATAGCCTAAAACATATAACTGCTAAAAATGTTACATATTAACATCAAATACATGGTACTACTTACTATAAATACAATGACAGAAAACACTTTTGACTAAAGTTTTCGTTGAGTCCATTAAGTACTAATGACTCCATCACAAATATCCAGTATGCCTCACGTTGCATATTTATCGGAGAAGTTTCACTTTTTTGTACATCTTCTAATACGCACCATTTCAAATCACTAACTTGATGGTTTATCTCATAAAGATGTCTCGCTACTGATGTTTCGCCATATTTTTTTTCTTGCAGATTTTCTTGTTTGCTACGATTTTTTTAGGTTCTAATGGCAGATTTATGCTCACTAATACGTGTTTTAAGTTTTCTTCTCGTTTGACCAATATATACTTTGCCACACGGGCACTTTAATAAGTATATCACACCTTTACTTTCACATGTATGATAACCTTTAATGGATATCGGGGTACCTTTCATTTGGTGATCAACACTTGAACCTTTTAATATGGCTGAACAATTTGTACAAGACAAACAAGGAAACGTTCCTTTTCTTTCTGATACTATTTTTCTTGTTTACTTAGGATGGGATCTCTAATATCTGATCGAATAAGGTTTATATATAAATAAAGCGAGGTTTTTCTTGCAACAACCTGCCATATTTTTTGTCAGTTTTTAAATGGTTCCAAGAAAAACCTCGCTTTATTTATAAAAAGGACAAAAATGTAAAGGAAAGGATACAGATTCCTTTAGTAAACAGACAATTCAAACGTACCATAATCATCCAAAGCAAGAACTGAGGAATATATTTTTTTTAATAAAAAAAAAAAAAAAAAAAATTAGGAGCCATATTTTATTCCTTAGAAGATACAAACAAAGGACATTTTTGCAGCATGAGGCCAACATCTGTTTCACGTCAAATGCTTCCACAAGGCCTGTCTGTCTATGTTTGTAGCTGTTGTACAATAATGAGATAAAATAAAGCTACTGTCAGCTGATGGTGAGTGCTGTAGATATTTTCTTTTTGTATGGGGGAAAAATAAAAAAATAAATAAATATGTATGTGTGTATATATATATATATATATATATATATATATATATATGTATATATGTATATATGTATATATATATATGTATATTTTGTATATATATACTGTGTTATTGATATATATAATTTATATATATATATATATGTATATATATATATATGTGTGTGTATATATATATATTAATATATATATATATATATATATTATATATTATATATATACACACAAACATATATACTTTACTTTACCACAGAAAAACTGTCAGTGAAAGAAACCTGCCCTAACAGAGATTATTTGCCTGCTCTGATTGTGAATAAGGGCAGCGGTGTAATGCTCTTTTCTTGCCTAGGAATCCATTGAACAGTCTCTGATAGCCTTCTGTGAATGAGCATTTATATAGAAATAGCAGTTAATCATTTATAAAACACAAGTCGTTTATATGAATCTTTGCCAACAACACACTGTATCAATTTTCTCAGCTTCTACTTATCTATAACTTGATGTGCCAGATATGAGTGCTTGATTAACGTTGGTCTCCATTCTTGTCTTGAGTAAAGTCAAGGTTAAGGAAAATCATCACTGGTTACTCTAAAATGAAATACCATAAAAGCTTTTTAATTCAAAAAGCTAACTTCTGTTTCATGTTGGGTTCACGCTAGCTTTCTTAGAGAATGTAATAAAAACTCTGACTGCAATATTTGATCAATATGATTGGCCATCATGGGCAATATGCAGTGTTTAAATTTGAAACATTTTCCACAGTTTTAATTTTGATATACCACATAGTAAAGTGTTAGAGTGGTTATTTAATAATGCCCTAGTCTCAACTACTTCCATGCTAACATAAAGTTCTATTTATATTCACTATATTTCTTGTGAATGTGTTACAAAATACTGCAGCGCTGTTCCATTCATTTTAATAATACAGGGCTATAGTACTTTGTATCATCAGTTGTTTTGGCACCTGAAGATGAGTGCTTGCAGTGAATTTTATTTTCACAGCTATAATGAACACACATATACAGCTTCCTCTCCAACTCCTCTCCTCCTCTTTAGAGTCTTGAACCTCCGAGACATTTTTATAGTGGGTTGCAGAAGTTTTTATACCGCTTGAACCGTTTCTCATTTTTCAGTGTTACAGCCACAAACTTAAATGTATTTTATTAATCTTTTATGTGAAAGAGCAACACAAAGTGCCAAGTATTTGTGAAGTGTAAAAAAATGGATTCATGCTTTTCCAGATTTTTGTAAATTGAAAAACTGAAAAGTGTTTCATGAATATGTATTCAGCCCCTCCAAGTCAGAATGTTGTAGTACCACCTTTAGCTGCAATGACAGCTACAAGTCTATTGGGGTATGTCTCTACCAGCTTTGCACATATAGAGGTTGGAATTTTTGCCCATTCTTCTCAACAAAATAGCTCTAACGTATTCAGGTTGGTTGGGGAATGTTTGTGAACAGCAATTTTCAAGTCATGCCACATATTCTCCATGGGATTTTCCTACAGAATTGCCTTGTATTTAGCTTCATCCATCTTTTTAACTCTGACCAGCTTCCGAGTCCCTGCTGAAGCAAAGCATGCCCACAGCATGATGCTCCCACCATTTAGGCAAAAAAGTAAAATTTTGGTCTCATCTGACCACAGCACCTTCCTCCGCATGCTTGCTGTGTCCCTTGGGACTTTAGCTTTCATGCCGCCTTACTTTCCAATGCCAGGCACCTCGGTGACACATATCGGCCATCAATCATGGCACCTTCTCCAGGTCTTCCACCGTGTATGACAGTCTGGTTAGCTCTTCAGATTGACATCCTTTCGTAGGACAGATTATGGCACACCGATATGTCACTTGGACTACAGGTTAGATTTTTAAACCAACCTCAGCCAGCTTTATTTGCCAAGCAGATCAGTGTATAAAAATCAAAACAAAATAAATCCTAGGTGATCTGGCCACTAACTTAACATAAGTATGTATGGCATGAGCCTACCACCTAGCACCACCAACATCAGTCTTCACACCAGTCCAATATCCCTGTTACAGGCTTCTTCAAGTCTATAGTTTCTACAAACAAGTTGCCACATGCATAACGTACCTCCGTCTCATTTACGGCTCTCAGTGCGGGACTCCAATCCGCACACCTGAATCAATTTTTAAATAAAGGTCCGTAAAAATAAAACTAAATAACTTTAATTGGTAGATATATAAAACAGCAGTCAAGCCCAAACATCTCATATGAATAATGAAAGACGGTACTTAAGGTTTCGTTGTGGTTATTCAACCATTCAGTCCAATTTAATCCAAGACTTCTGAGAAACTTCTCTTCACAGCCCCAGCAGGAGCTTAGCAGTGAGACGCCTGGAGACCGGGCAGAGCGTGTCTGTGCACGTAGCACGTAGCGACGTTTCGGGGAGGCCCCTCCCCTTTCTCAAGCATACGTCAACCAGCCAGAACATGATATATATAGGGCTGGTCACAGGCACATATTTATCCTACAAAAAGCATAAAAACACACAAACAACAAAACATTTAAAATCACAAAAAAGCTTTGAGACCAAATGCCTCATTAATGCCTTTCGGAGCCATCGCATCCAAGCGGTGTATCCAAAAGGCTTCCCTTTGGAGCAGTTTTCTTTTTAATTGCCAATGCTCCTGACATTTAATATGTTCTAGCACACACCAGCGTACATCTGACATAGTATGCTTTTCCTTCGCAAAGTGGCGAGCCAATGAAGTCTCACCATAACATTTTCTTTCCCCATCGACCTGCAGGCTATCGCTCTGTTTAGATGTATATTGTCTAATCACGGACTTATGCTCGGTCAATCAAATTTTTATAGGTCTGCTTGTCTGACCGACATACACCTTGCCGCACGGGCATTTGAGCATATAAACAACCCCCTGGCTGTCACATGTATGGAAACCCCTCAATGAGATTGGAAAACCTTTCATCGGGTGATTTATTTGTTCCCCTTTAATGATAGCTGCACAATGCTGGCATTTGCGACAGGGGTATGTACCATTTTTAACCGGCATTAAAGTGGCTTGCGTGTCCCTCTTTTGAGTATTCTTACGTAAATCTGTAGATATTAGGCGTTGTCCAATTGTTTTACCTTTACGATATACCCAACGTGGATAGTCCCTAAACAAAGATCCAAATTTTGGATCAGACTGTAAAAGTCTCCATTTTTTATTAATCACCTTCCTGACAAGTCTAGCATGTCGATCATATACCGTCATAAACATAAAGCTGTCATTTTTCTTTTTTTCTTTTGGTTTTAATAAATCTGCACGGGGAATAGTCTTAACCTCATTACCAATGGCCTCAACCTCCTCTCTTTTGTATCCCCTACTCACAAATCTTTCTGTTAACTCCTCCATACTGATAGAATATTCTTGATCATTGGAGCAAATACGCCTAGCTCGTACATATTGGGATTTAACAATCCCTTTAAAGACCTGGGGGGCATGTTGGCTGTCATGATGAAGCAAATTATTGCGATCAGTGTCTTTCCTATACATAGTTGTAATTAATGTGTCCCCTTCCTTTTTAAGCAGCACATCTAAATATGCAATCTCCTTTTGATTTTTTGTCATAGTAAATTTAATTAATGGATGTATGCTGTTGAGATATGCGTTGAACTCATCCAACTCTGGTTCGGAACCCGACCAGAGGAGGAAGATATCATCCACATATCTCAACCAGCACATGGCATGCTGAAATGTATGGGCAGTAAAAACATATTTGTTTTCAAAATGGCGCATGAACACGTTGGCGTAACTCGGCGCCACAGGGGACCCCATCGAGGTTCCCTGTAGCTGGAGGTAAAAAATATCTCCAAAACGAAAATAATTACTAGTGAGGACAATATCAAAAAGCTGTAACAAAAAAGCCACATATCGGTTGGACAATGCAGGATTCTGGATAAGGACTTCCCTAACTGCTTCAATCCCTTCCTCATAAGGGATACTGGTAAATAAGGATTTAATGTCAAACGTGCATAACCACGTGACATTGGTGCAATCTATTTCTTCAATTTTTTTCAAAAACTGCCCAGTGTCCTGCAGAATGTTATGGTCTTTCTTAACCACATCCTGCAGAAAAACATCCAAAAAGGCAGCAATTGGCTCAAAAACCGAATCGATGCCGGAAACAATGGGCCTTCCCGGTGGATTGGTAGTTGATTTGTGTATTTTGGGAACCATATATAACATAGGCACCCTAGGATTTACTTTTGTCAATACCGTCTTTCATTATTCATATGAGATGTTTGGGCTTGACTGCTGTTTTATATATCTACCAATTAAAGGTATTTAGTTTTATTTTTACGGACCTTTATTTAAAAATTGATTCAGGTGTGCGGATTGGAGTCCCGCACTGAGAGCCGTAAATGAGACGGAGGTACGTTATACATGTGGCAACTTGTTTGTAGAAACTGTTACTTTTGTCACTCCTTAGCCACGAAATATAGATTGTTGTGAAAAGACAAGACATTGCAACATGTCATTTGAAGAGATAGCCAAACAAACGGAGAACCGGGCAGAACTGTTTTGTTTTACAGAAGCCGAGAAACAGAACATCCTACGACACGCTGAGGCAGCGGGGCTTGGGTTAGAAAAAACAAGCAATGAAACGGCCGTCAATTACCCACGCCGGCTGGAACAACTAAAGAAAAAGGAAGCCAGTTTGAACTCACATGCCAGCGTGCTAACTGAATACATCAAAGCGACTAGAATCCCTCGTGGGCTTCGGAGCACTTTGCAGCCAATTTTGTTACCTGACGATGCACAGTACAGAGAGAAGTGGTACGCACTGAGTAACAATTACTCGATTGACCTTATGTACCTGACGATACAGCACCTGCAGATTGCTGTGAAGAACATCCACACAGAAATCAAGAAACTTGATGAAGAGTTCAAAATCAACAGCACTGGGGATGTATATAAACAGACGCATATTGAATTGGATATGACAGTGGATAAATTAAAGATCACATTATTGCAAAATAAATTAAGAAAGTTTGAAAGGGATACCAGGGATTATGTGCTTAACCGCGTTTATACCTGGTCTGATGAAAGGAAGTATGTCCGTGGGCGTAATAGAAGACAGCATGATATATCCAATAGTCTGTCCTCCGGACTGGATGAAATGTCTGATGGTTCCAATACAGGTTCTGGTCAAAGAAAGAATGTTCAAAGGAAAAATTTTTTAGACCAACGACCTATGGAAAGAGGAGCAACAGCAGCTCCGGAAAGAAACGACAAGGGCACTACAGAAACGAGAAGGGGGACTCGAAACCGCAAACAGATATATCCTCGTTAGTGTGTAACATCTCGTCAAAACCGCTGTCAGAAGAACAGATATCAGCGGTAGAAAAAGGACTTAATTTTGTTCCTCACCAGGACGTTAAACTTTTTGACTTTGTTGTGGACTTTTATAAGTTCTGCAGGGGCATTAGTCTTAAGATGCATTTTTTTGATAATCATTCCTTTTATAAGTTTAATATATTTTCCAGCAAGAAATTGAAACGTAGTAGTCAGTTTGATCCGGAGATAAAAAATGCAGCGCTGGAAACTTTCCAGCAAGTGGTGATCAAAGAAGTTTCGGAAAAATGGGAGGGCATTAGACCCGGGAGTAAATCTGTGCAATATAACCTACCAGAAAAGAAAAGCAGGCTTTAGAGTCATTAGAAAAAGACACTTCGTTGATTGTGAAAAAGGCGGATAAAGGGGGGGCCTGTGTCATTATGGATAGGGATAAATATTTGCAGGAAGCTATATCCCAGTTAAGTGATACTCAAGTCTATAAGATATTAGATCAGGACCCCACTAAAGAGGTTGTGGACCATGTGGAATCGACCTTACAGGAAGCGTTGCTGGATGGCCTTATATCCACTATGGAAAAAACACTATTGACAAAAGTAAATCCTAGGGTGCCTATGTTATATATGGTTCCCAAAATACACAAATCAACTACCAATCCACCGGGAAGGCCCATTGTTTCCGGCATCGATTCGGTTTTTGAGCCAATTGCTGCCTTTTTGGATGTTTTTCTGCAGGATGTGGTTAAGAAAGACCATAACATTCTGCAGGACACTGGGCAGTTTTTGAAAAAAATTGAAGAAATAGATTGCACCAATGTCACGTGGTTATGCACGTTCGACATTAAATCCTTATTTACCAGTATCCCTTATGAGGAAGGGATTGAAGCAGTTAGGGAAGTCCTTATCCACAATCCTGCATTGTCCAACCGATATGTGGCTTTTTTGTTACAGCTTTTTGACATTGTCCTCACTAGGAATTATTTTCGTTTTGGAGATATTTTTTACCTCCAGCTACAGGGAACCTCGATGGGGTCCCCTGTTGGCTGCCGAGTAATGCCAATGTGTTCATGCGCCATTTTGAAAACAAATATGTTTTTACTGCCCATACATTTCAGCATGCCATGTGCTGGTTGAGATATGTGGATGATATCTTCCTCCTCTGGTCGGGTTCCGAACCAGAGTTGGATGAGTTCAACGCATATCTCAACAGCATACATCCATTAATTAAATTTACTATGACAAAAAATCAAAATGAGATTGCATATTTAGATGTGCTGCTTAAAAAGGAAGGGGATACATTAATTACAACTATGTATAGGAAAGACACTGATCGCAATAATTTGCTTCATTATGACAGCCAACATGCCCCCCAGGTTTTTAAAGGGATTGTTAAATCCCAATATGTACGAGCTAGGCGTATTTGCTCCAATGATCAAGAATATTCTATCAGTATGGAGGAGTTAACAGAAAGATTTGTTAATAGGGGATACAAAAGAGAGGAGGTTGAGGCCATTGGTAATGAGGTTAAGACTATTCCCCGTGCAGATTTATTAAAACCAAAAGAAAAAAAGAAAAATGACAGCTTTATGTTTATGACGGTATATGATCGACATGCTAGACTTGTCAGGAAGGTGATTAATAAAAATGGAGACTTTTACAGTCTGATCCAAAATTTGGATCTTTGTTTAGGGACATCCACGTTGGGTATATCGTAAAGGTAAAACAATTGGACAACGCCTAATATCTACAGATTTACGTAAGAATACTCAAAAGAGGGACACGCAAGCCCCTTTAATGCCGGTTAAAAATGGTACATACCCCTGTCGCAAATGCCAGCATTGTGCAGCTAATCATTAAAGGGAACAAATAAATCACCCGATGAAAGGTTTCCAATCTCATTGAGGGGTTTCCATACATGTGACAGCCAGGGGGTTGTTTATATGCTCAAATGCCCGTGCGGCAAGGTGTATGTCGGTCAGACAAGCAGACCTATAAAAATTAGATTGACCGAGCATAAGTCCGTGATTAGACAATATACATCTAAACAGAGCGATAGCCTGCAGGTTGATGGGGAAAGAAAATGTTATGGTGAGACTTCATTGGCTCGCCACTTTGCGAAGGAAAAGCATACTATGTCAGATGTACGCTGGTGTGTGCTAGAACATATCAAATGTCAGGAGCATTGGCAATTAAAAAGAAAACTGCTCCAAAGGGAAGCCTTTTGGATACACCGCTTGGATGCGATGGCTCCGAAAGGCATTAATGAGGCATTTGGTCTCAAAGCTCTTTTGTGATTTTAAATGTTTTGTTGTTTGTGTGTTTTTATGCTTTTTGTAGGATAAATATGTGCCTGTGACCAGCCCTATATATATCATGTTCTGGCTGGTTGACGTATGCTTGAGAAAGGGGAGGGGCCTCCCCGAAACGTCGCTACGTGCACAGACACGTTCTGCCCGGTCTCCAGGCGTCTCACTGCTAAGCTCCTGTTGGGGCTGTGAAGAGAAGTTTCTCAGAAGTCTTGGATTAAATTGGACTGAATGGTTGAATAACCACAACGAAACCCTAAGTACCGTCTTTCATTATTCATATGAGATGTTTGGGCTTGACTGCTGTTTTATATATCTATCAATTAAAGTTATTTAGTTTTATTTTTACGGACCTTTATTTAAAAATTTCTTCAAGTCTATCACACCTGCCTTTCTCTAGCCTGGAAGCAAGAGACCTTTCCAACTTAGCAGCATACTGACCTGCAGGCCCCACCTTTAAAGATCTGGCACTTACTTCACCCGAAACATGGAACTGGCCTCCCACCAATCACTTGGGCCACTCCAGTAAGCCGTAGCTAAGAGTAGCTGCATGGAGCAACTATGCCAAAAAACACAAAGTGTCAGAAACCTATACTGTCAAAAAACTGACTGCTTACCTCACCAAGGTCATGCCCCTCAGGGACCTGTATTGGCCTTCAACAATGGGCGTCTTCCAGAAACACAGCAGAGGAAACCACTTTCTCTGCTTTAGACCATCTAGTGGCAGACATGTGACCTCCTGAAGTCACTCTGCCACAGTCCCGTACATAGCTTATTGCAAACTGCAAACAATACATCTCATGGTTTGCTTTCAAAAATGGCCTTGTTGACAATCTTTTATAAAGGCCTGATTTGGAGTATATGACTGATAGTTGTCCGGTGGACAAATTCTTCCTCCTAAGCTGTGGATCTCTACAGACTGGACTTTGATTAGGCCATTTTAACACACAAATATATTTTGATTCAAATCCTTTTATTGTAGCTTTGGCTTTATGTTTAGGTTCATTGTCCTCCTGGAAGGTGAACTAATGCCCTGTTCCTAAGTCTTTTGCAGCCTCGAGCAGGCTTTCTTACAGGATTGTCTTGTATTTAGCTCCATCCATCTCCCATCAACTCTGACCAGCTTTTCAGTCCCTGCTGAAGCAAAATATCCCCACTGCATGATGCTGCCACCACCATGCTACACAGTGAGAATGGTGTGTTCAGGGTAGAGTGTAGTGTTGACTTTCCTCCAAAAGGGTTTGGCATTTAAGGCAAAAAGTTCTAATTTTGGTCTCATCTGACCACAGCACCTTGTTTTACATACTTGATGTGTCCCCTACAAAGCTCATTGTAAACTGCAAATGGGACTTCTTATGGCTTGATTTTAAAAAAAGGCCTTTATTCTTGCCACATAAAGACCAGATTTGTGGAGAACAATAATTATCGTTGTCCTGTGGACAGATTCTCCCACCTGAGCTGTGGATCTCTGCAGTTCCTGAAGTGACCCTGTGCCTCTTGACTGCTTCTATAATTTTAGTTCCTCTTCTCCAGGCTGTCAGTTTAGATGGACGGCCATGTCTTGGTAGGTTAGCAGTAGTGCTATACTCCTTCAATTTATGGATGATGGATTAAACTGTACTCTGTGAGATGTTCAGAGCTTGGGTTATTTTTTTTTTTTAAACCTAACTCTGCAATACACTTTGCTACAACTTTATCCTTGAGCTGTCTGGTGTATTCCTTCGTTTTCATGAAGCAAGTGTTCTGTAATGTTGTAATGCTGTAATGTTCTCTAACAAACCTCTGAAGCCTTCAGAAAACAGCAGTAGTTATAACAAGAATACTAAATAGGTGACTACTGTAGGCAATTGATCATACTGGATTTTATTTAGGGGTATCAAGGGTACAGGGGGTCTAGATATATATGCACGCCACATTTTTAAGTTTTTTTAATTGGCAGAAATGTAAAAAAAATCATGTATTTTCTTTACTCTTGACAAATATTTGCTAATTTGTTTCTTTATTTCAAATAAAAAACATTTAAAAGGGGTTATCCGGGAGTTTAATGATTTAATAGAACACCGTAAACAGCATTTATATGTAAAAGTAAAGATATTTCACTACCTTCATGTGTTTATTTTCTTTTTCCTCCTTGTTCATCTATTATAGGATCCATTTTTTGCAGTGAAAATTCCTGCTTGTGGGAGGGTCAGTAGTTCTCAAGCATCTCTTTCCTACAAGTCCCACATTGCACTGCAGTTATAATCTAGGGCTTCCCTGCACCAACCCCCTAATCCTCCAAGCACTGTTTAGCCCTGCCCTGTACACACTTACATCATAATTCTCACACATGTACACCTCATAACCCCTGCATCTCTGCTCCAGTTCACCTTCTGGTCGCCTGCAGCAGGCTGTGTGTAGTGCTGTGCACCAATCAGTTTGTAACATGTGTGAGCATACACAGCTTTGGGATCGTAAGTCCTTCAGGCATTGAGACAGAGGCAGTTGTAAGGTGCAAATGGTTCCTTCCATATGTTTATTTACAGAAAACAAACATATAGCATGCACAGACATAAATGTAAACAACAAAACAAAACTCCTGATCCTCTGAACACTTACTAGCGTAGTTCCCTCATTAACACCTTGTGAGCAACCTGGTCTTGGTGTAGCAAACACTGGCTTCCTCCAGTGTGAACGCCTCCAGCCCAAATAGTAGACTGGAGTTGCAGCCGACAACCAGTCAGCTTATCTGCTGACCTTAAATAGGCCAGGGAAATCATGGCATGGAACATGGGGAGTAAGCACCTTTCCTGCTCTATGCTTACGTCCAATGAAAGGCCAACCCGGAATGGCTGGAAGCCATACTAACATACAACTAAACCTATGTCAACAATCTGTACTGTTGACACCTATTAAATGTTGGCCTTTCACTCCACCTTACCTTAGTGGCATGTTTTTTGACTTCTCCAGGCATATGCCCAGAATCTGGCTGGGATATAGACGCCATTGCAGAACTTCCCAGCTGCTGCCTTACACATGGTTAAAAAAAAAACATTCTTTCCTCATCCTATAATATATGTAATACAAGCACAAATATATAATTTGGTTTATACACCTCTACATCTGCTCATCACTATTCCCCCATAACTTCATTCTCTACTGTCACTCAGGACAAGCTCTCTGCTCTACTGTCCAAATCCAACCTCACTACCTGTAATCTTGACAAACTGCCATCCCGCCTCATCCCTGACCTTAGCGCTGTTATCATCCCAGCCCTCGCCCATCTCTTCAACCTATCATTAACCTCTGGCACCTTTCCTTCCTCCTTTAAACATGCAGCCATCACACCCATCCTTAAGAAACCATCGTTTGACCCCTTTTGTCTGTACAACTATCGCCCCATCTCACTGCTTCCATTTGCCTCTAAACTCCTTGAACAGCATGTCTATCGTCAACTTTCCTCTCATCTCTCCACCAACTCTCTCCTTGACCCGCTGCAATCAGGCTTCCGACCCCACCACTCTACAGAAACCGCCCTAACCAAAGTCACCAACGACCTAGCAACTGCCAAAGCCTCACGCCACTACTCTGTGCTTTTCTTCCTAGACCTGTCCTCCGCCTTTGACACTGTCGACCACTCACTCCTCCTACACATCCTTTCCTCGACATCACGGATATCCTTTCCTGGATATCCTCGTACCTCACTGATTGGACATTCAGCGTCTCTCACTCACGCACCACCTCCTCCTCTCGCCTGCTTTCTTTTGGGGTCCCCCAGGGGTCTGTCCTGGGCCTACTACTCTTTTCTATCTAAACTCTTGGTCTGGGTCAACTAATAGCATGGCTTTCAATACCATCTGTATGCTGATGATACCCAACTCTACATCTCCAGCCCAGATATTACCTATCTACTCTCCCGGATCCCTGACTGTCTTTCGTCCATATCCTCCTTCTCCTCAACTCTCCTGAAGCTTAACGTGGAGAAAACTGAATTCATCATCTTCCCACTGTTCCACTCTATCCCTCCACCTGATCTTTCTATCACAGTCAATGGCTACACTCTCTCACCGGTTCCACAAGTCCGGTGCCTTGGGATAACCCTTGACTCCAATCTGTCCTTCAAACCACACATCCAAATCCACACCTCTGCGTGCCGCCTCCACCTAAAAAATATCTCCCGTATCTGCTCATTCCTTAACTTTGAAAGCACAAAAATACTGGTCCATGCCCTCGTCATCTCACGACTAGACTATTGCAACATCCTTCGCTGTGGCCTCCCAGCTAGCACCCTTGCTCCCCTCCAATCCATCCATAACTCTGCTGCCCATCTGATTCACCTCTCTCCTCTATACTCCTCTGCCTTTTCCCTCTGCCAATCCCTTCACTGGCTTCCCATTGCCCAGCGAATCCAGTTCAAGTTAGTAACCTTGACCTACAAGGCTCTCCATAACCTCTCCTCTCCATACATCTCTGCCTTAATCTCCAGATATCTCCCCTCACGTAATATCCGCTTCTCACAGGACCTTCTTTTCTGCTCTTCCCGTGTCAACTCCTCACATAACCATCTCTAAGACTTCTCCCGTGCTTCCTCCACACTCTGGAACTCACTGCCCCAACACCTCAGACTCTCCCCCACTCTCACCAGCCTCAAAAGCAACCTGAAAACCCATCTCTTCAGGATTGCCTTTAACCAACAATAACCTTGCTGTCACTACACCCTCCACAAACATGTCCACCCCTTATCTTCTGTCTCTTCCCACCTTCCTTGTAGATTGTAAGCCCTCACGGGCAGGGACCTCTCTCCTTCTGTACCAATTGTTAATTATATAATTTGTCACCTTTGTTTGACCTATGTTATGTATGAAACCCGAATGTACAGCACTCTGGAACCAAGGGCACTCAAAAATAAATAATAATAATAATAATAATATATTTCTATGTATGTGCTGTACATCCCCCACAGCAGATACACAACTATCCCATCATTGTAACTCTGATTGCAGTGGGGAATGTGGCATCACCTAGCTTTTCTGTACACTGGATAGCCTATCTAGCATCCAAGAAAGGTGGGTGACATCACATCCCCACAGCAATCAGTTTTTGATCATGGGAAAGCTTTGTGCATGCTGTAGGTGATGTGGCATCATGCCTGCACTCAGTGATTTCAGGGCAGCATCTCATGATACTTTACTCTGGCACCACTACTATATATAGAGAAGTAGGCCGACTTTTTCCTGACTGCTGCTGGATGATCTCAGAGGTCCTAATGTACATTCAGCCAATCAAACAATGCAAGATGTCTGACCAGATGAAAAGGTCTATTTAACAAATTTATCAATAAGTCATCTCCTCCTATCAGAAGAGGTAAATACAGTGCACAATAATGAAGGCATTTAGACTGTAGCAGCTAGCATTGATGAGTCACTATGTACACATAATTATCATTGTATCTGTTCACATTCATGTACATTACATTCCTGTCAGCACCTGTGTTTACATAGTGAGGAGTCACCTGCTTAGGTCATGCCCATTACAGGGGAGTGTTTCTGAGTGGGCCTGGCTTCAAAGAATACCAATTGAGTGATGAAAAACATCCATTGAGGCTATGTGATCAATGGATGTCACATGGTTTACAGAAGGTAGGAAGCAAAGGGCTATCTACCTGGTGTTGCAAAGCAGAACAGGTAAATAATTTTTAAGGAGCATCAATTACAAAGTTCAATATAATTAAGTTGTGAGTTGGGACTATAATATTTAAAAATGAGGAACAGTTCAAAAGGTATAAATGCTTTTGCAACCCATTGGATATGCCATGATTGTGTCAGAAATAAATACTCCTTTGAGGAATAAATCCAGAGATAATCCAGAAACAGTTTTTTTTACTGGACTACTCATTTAGGTTGCTTAAAATGGCATATACAGCATTATAGTGCCAGGCATACAGTGCCCACCAACAGTGACATCAGTGTCATGTTGCTGTCAAAAGATGTAAATTACTTTCTGAAGTATGAAGAGAGAGACAGCATGTTTGTGTTCTAAAAGCTGGGAACTGGATAGAGCAGTGTTTCTCAACTCCTGTCCTCAAGACCCACCAACAGGTCAGGGTTTCAGGATCTCCCACAGAATGCACTGACCATAATTAAGTCACATGTGCATCATAATGACATCACCTCTGCACTGCTCAGGAAAGCCAGACAACATGACCTCTTGGTGGGTCCTGAGGACTGGAGTTGAGAAACACTGGCATAGAGGGTCACTGGCGGTTGCAGGTGTCCCTCAGGCTACATGTTGTGCACCCCTGCTTTACCAGGCAGTGATTTAGTGGTCACAAGGACCTTCTATGGTGCAGAGCCTAGCAACATGGAATGTCTGATGCAACCTCATGAGTAACACCTAGATTAGGTCAGCTAACAGTATTATTTCCAAAAATTTACAACAGCATTGTAGGATAAGCAAAAGCCGACAGCAATTAATGGCACAGGCCAACTTTTTATGGCTCCAGTAAAGGATTACATTGTCCCAAACCTTAGTGCAGAACTGCTGAAGAAGAGATCTGTTGTGTTTAGTAATGTTCTAGTTTGTGTTCCACCTTGTGCATTTGTAACCGCCAAGGACTGTTCAAGAATTTGTACCATTGTTGTGTGAAAGAAAAATAAGTAAATTCATCTCTTTAACTATTCAGCTTACAATCCTTCCTCCCATGAGAACTCCCTAATAACCTTTTAAGCCCTGTTAATATGAAACCACACAGGAATATGGGGGTAAAGGCAGAGTGTCAGAAAATATAATTTCACTGAAAGAGTAGTAGATACTTAGAACAAACTTACAGCAGTGAGTTAATTTAACCCTGCCTGCAATAAATGTATATCTATCCTAAGGTAAGAATAATAATGATATAATATAGGGGTAGACTAGATGGATTATGTCTTTTTCAGCCATAAATCATCTGTATTTCAATGATAGAAACCAACAATACCTGATAGAAACCATTCACTATAATGGGGGTTATAAGGCTTTTGCCATGGTGTCTGGCATTTTACATTACAAAACAGCACTTGCAGTTTTGTTTGGGATTTTTGATGGAGCAGGCTTTAGGCATCTATTTTACTGGAAGTTTATAATATGTACTGAACTGTCTGTTTAAACCATTTAAATGGAACTAAATGCTTTTCACATCCATTTCCCACATAATATGTTCCATTGGGATCCTGAATGATTGCTTGTAAGAAGCCAAACAATGCAATGTGTGCGGATTAGCCTACAGAATTGTCAAAAATATTAGTGTCTTAAATAGACAATTAGCTTTCAATGAATATCTGTGTGTGCGCAGAGAAACTGTGTGGGATGGAGACGCATTCAGATCAGAGCTCATTCCACCTACTTAGCTCTTGGCATTGGCTAATACCTCTAATGCTTCAACTGCAGAAAAAAAGGAAGGGTTAAAAATCAGCATGTGCTATGATGTCACAAACTGCAAGTACTGTGTACTAAACAGCATACTATTGCCTAAAAATATCTGTTCTAGTAAAATAACAGTAATTATTTTTAAACCTGTTTCTTTTACATATGCATAATAACACACAATATTGATGTGCAACAGTCCATTTTCTAACCGTTAATATAATTAATAGAAAATCCTTTAGGGTCCCGTCACATATTTTTTTCTATGGTAAAAACGCATGACAATTTTAAACTCCATTACTGGCTTTTATAAAAAATGCAAGAAAAAGTTTTTTTTCTAAAAATGTTTGAAGTGAACCTATCCTTCTTAAACAATAAGAATATACAATGGTCCATCAAGTTACAAAGGCCTTAGGATACATAATTTTCAACAATTAATGATCTTCCTGAAACACTGCATCTTTAAATCACACTCAACATGCAGTGTCACAGACACTGCCGATCTGCAGCACATATAATTCACTGGACATTTCACCAGTAAAACTGTTGTATTAGTAATTTACCTGCACTAATTGGTGATCTAGTAGAACCTCTCTACTGTACAGTGCAGTATTAGGCTATGTTCACACGGCTTAACTGCGGGACGTAATTACGCCCCGCAGTTACGCCGTGTGGCCGGGGGCGTGGTGGGAGGTGGGGGCCGGCACCTCGCCGGCCCATAGACAATCACTGCTAGCGGCGCGTATACACCGCTAGAAAGTGACATGTCAATTATCTCCCCCCTCGGCGTATTCGCCGAGCAGGGAGAGGAGACTTAATCCATAGTTCTCTATGAGAACTGTGGATTACCGTAGTTACCAGGACAGATTCAGCCCGTAATTGCCGCACTCCGGCGCGTAATTACAGACCGAATTACGTCCCGCAGATGGGCGTGTGAACATGGCCTTACATGTCCTGTCCTGCTTTTTACCTGTTTTAGTATAAACTGCTCCTTTAGGGACCAGGTGAGGGCTAATCCTTTTCATTTTTTTGTTATATATTGTGTATACTGTACATGACTGACTTATTGACTTGTATTATTGAATTATCTGTATTAGTTATCCGCTAATTTTTATTATCTTAATTTTGCATTATGTGGTGTAGGAACCAATTACTAATTTTCCATAAAGTTATGGTCCAAAGTTACAATAATTTTAACTTACAATGGACAGCCTGAAACCAATTAATGGGGGACCATTATATTCACACTTAGCCAATTTATTTCGGGAAAGTCTTTGACAGTTCCTTTCTGAATGCAGATGCAGAGATCCATGTGAGTGCTCATTTTCAGTCACAGAAATGTTTGCAGCAAATCTGCTGCATGTAAATATACCCTAAGGGCATGTCCCACTGTAACATACAGTAAGTATTCCTGCCTCTTTAAGAGGAGAACACAGGAACCAGTAAGTGGTATTGCTGGCTAGAGGCTAAGGCTGTCGTGTCGTATATCAGAATGTGGAGAGAGCAATAAAAGGCAGAGGCTGTTGGATTTCATCCCTGACTTCTCTTACTTCATGAGGTCCTTACAACTGGCGACGAGGATGCGCTGAGAGTTCTGCTGCTGTGAGTACAGACTTCCATCTGCATATGCTGGATACCAAGGAGTGTGCTTATAGATCCACATATAAGGACAGTACCCCGAAACCTGCACATTCATCTGCTATACTGCATTACTGAATACAGCTGGGATGGCAGACTACATGCATGTGTTCCCAAAGTTTGATACAACTGACAGTCATAACCTGGCTCATAACTGGATAAAATGGATGCACAGGTTTGAGAACTTTCTGGAAGCAACAGACATAAAAGATGACAAAAGAAAAAGAGCTCTATTGTTGCACTATGCTGGCACAGAGGTGTATGACATTTACAGCACCCTACCTGCTACAGGCACTGACACTTATAGCCGCTGCGCCAAAGCCCTAACAGATTACTTCAACCCTAAGCAAAACATCAGATATGAGAGATACAAGTTCAGGATTGCTAAACAGCTTCCAGAAGAATCCATGGACACATATGTCACACGCTTAAGGGAACTGGCACAGGGTGTGCATTTACTGATGCTGATGATGAAATTATAACTCAAATCATTGTGTCGTGCACATCATCCACTATAAGATGCAAAGCGCTGCAGCAGGATTACTTCTCATACCTTCTCAAAAAAGGCCCAT